>JAOTAY010019964.1:0-36312 GCA_025629805.1 Erythroxylum baracoense
TTAGGCTCAAATGAAAATCCATCATGTTTCTACACATCACCTAATCACTCAAATATCAATTTCTGAGTAAGCCTATGTAACCAACTACTCAAGCCAATCTGCATGGTTCTCTTTCTATCCAAGTGGCCTAATTCAATCTTTAAGCATATGACTAAATCCCATTCCAACTACTATGATAGAATCTCAAGGCAACAACTTTTATCTCACAGATTCAAATTTAGGGAAAATGATAAACCTATAACTAGCAACCTAATATGCAGCCTACAAGACATGCCAAAGTGTAATGCAAACACAAACATCAAGTAATTAGCTACTTAGCTACCAAGCTACCTCTCTCCACACTTGAAGGACAAATTATCCTCAATCTGTGATGAGATAACTATAAGTAAAGAACACAATTACTAAGGCCAAAAACCACAAGACAAAATAAGTAACAATGCAACGGTCACAAAAGAATTAGAACCAAACCAACAAACAAAAAACAAATACAAAAGCAATAAAAGAGGTAGTTTAGAAAGCTTATGGAGTGGGCAGAGGCGATTGGGTTGGAGATGGCATGTGGAGTCCTTGCATCTCCAAAGACTTACGGATTTTTTATTAAGGTACCGCTTTTGGCGGGTTATTTGGTGCATTTGCTCATTCATTTGGTTAAGTTGTTACTGTGTGTTTCTGTTGCTTTGGGCCAGGAGTTTATATACCAGCTACTAACCTATTGGTCCCTCTTGTTCCTCAGCTGATGTATAAGAGTCTAGAGATTATGTAGAACTTGAAGCTCCACTTGAACTCCTGTGCTTGACTGCAGTGCGTGTGTAAGGATCTCGGAGCTCTATGCTATGGTGTAGTAGTATCTCCGCATGTCTTAAATGCAATGCATCAAAATACTCATAAGGAACAAGGGTTAGTCCATTAAGATCAACGTTAAAATGCTGAGCCAAAGTAGTGGCTAAATACCTTACTCTTATGGATGTTCCCTTTCTTGCCACAGCTTGTATCAAAGATTAAGAAAAATAAGAGAACATTTTAGGCTTAATCTTTTCATCTATGCACCATAATAAAAATACCTCCCTAATGGAGCATTTGTTGCTTTGAGTTTTGATAAAAAAAACAAGCAACTGCTCAAGATTAAGAATGTGAGCATTCGATGCATTGTGAGCATTAAAATCAAGCAAGTCAGTTAAATATTTCCAATAAATGTTAGATGAGAAGTCTTGATGGTGATCTTCTACCTTCGGCTTAGCAAAACCAAAGAATTATCATAACAACTTGTCATTTAAGCTACGAGCCTAGCCTCATAGTCTAAACCAAAAGTTATTAGGTTTACTAGATTCAAACCGTAAAGAACTGAAAAACTCAAGTGTCAGTTCACAAAAAATAGGGTAATTCATATACACAAATTGTTCCTAATGACCTTTCCTATACAATTTCAACAATTTATCCTTTAACCCTATGTCTTTTAGTATATAAAAATTAAACTATTAGGGTGTATGAATGATTCTAGATTTTAAAAGATCATACCTGCCACCTTCTTCGTTGGAATAAATGGGAAAAGGGGCATCATAATCAGCTGCAATGTTTATAGCATTTTACCCTTCCACCTCAGCTTGGACAGTTTTGACAGATTTTTTGCCAGTATTCTTAGTTCGTGGAGGCATAATGACCTAAAAACCTACAAAAATCACAAAAGAAACGTAATAAGTTTGTTGAAGGAACACACTCAACCCCTAGAGAGAGAAACTTACAAAAATGGAGGGAAGGAGGGAAAAAGAAAAAGAAAAAGAAAAACAACACAAATCTGCATTAAACTGAAAGTTTTGATGAAAAACCCAAGTAAATTTACAAGATTTGGTGAAAACTTGGAAGAGAATAAGCTGTGGGTGCTAAAACTAGAGAGGGGAGCGTACAGAAGAGAATAATAAACGGGGGTGTGTTTTTAGGGTTAATTAAAAAGGTTGTAGGGTTCTTTTAAAAACTCACCTTGCACAATCGTGTTGATGCACAATCGTATAGTTCGGTTAATGAAACTTTATGTCATGATCGTGCACCCTTTGATGAATGAAGGTTTCTGTCACGATCGTGCATTTTAGTGAATGAAAGGTTCTGTCATGACCCTTGCTGCTCTTCACTTTGTCACGATCGTAATAGTACACGATCATGCATTTTGGTGAATGAAAGGTTCTGTCGTGATCGTGCTAGTGCATGATCATGTACCGCTGCTGCGTGAAAGCTTCTATCAAGATCATGCTTGTGCAAGATTGTGCACCACTACTGTGTCAAAGCTTCTGTTAAGATCATGCACGATCGTGCATTGCTACTGCGTGAAATCTTCTGTGGCAATCGTGCTTGTGCACGATCATGACAAGGGTTGTGAGTCAAACTTGTTCTAATTCACTCCAAATGGCTCCCAAATTGGTTCTAAGTCACTCCAAACTTGCAAATTCAAATTTTAACATAAAAAAGTACAATCAAACTTAAGAAACACAACTGTCAATCTTAAGAAAAGACAAGATTAAAGCAAAATACAAACTTCAAAACTAAGCAGCAACATCGTAAAAAACTTAGGAACTAACCATAACATGCTTCATTTAAGGTCATGAGCTTGACCAAAGTTCAATTTAATGAAATCCAGGAAGGGAAAGTTAATAAATCACTTCCTTTTCACATGCTTTTGATCCTCCAATGTAAAGCTTGTATCGATTTCCATTGACCTTAAAGGCTTCACCCAAACAAGTACTAGTTCTATTGCTCCACGATCAAATACTTGAAGTACCTTAAAAGGTCCACTCCACCTTAACTTGAGCTCTCTGGAAAATATGCGAAGTCTTGAATTCAGTTATGAATTCGACATTTAGTGTTTCTCTATATCATAAAAGGGAAGTATCCATTTTCATTTTTTATTTGTCTTTTAGGTTTTTACTTCAAGATCAAAGCTAATAATTCAATGGCGGGTGTATCTTTGTCTTGTTGTCAATTAAATTTTGAAAATATTAATAAAGTTGGCTAGAGTGAAGGTGAAGATGAGCTTGTAGCTACCATGAGTTTAAACAATAATTAGTAATTGCAAGCTACTGGCTTAAGTGAAGCATCTAAAGAATTAATACCAAAAATTGGAATGGAGTTTGTGAGAGAAGAAGATGCTTATCAATTCTATTTGGCATATATTAAAAAAGTCAAGTTTGGGATAAGGAGAAGCAGAAACCACAAAGATAAATCTGGAAACTTGATTGACAAAATGTTTTGTTGTTGTGCTAAAGGTAAACGAGGAAAAGACAAATGAGATATTGATGTGAGAGAAAAATGCCCTGAAATAAGATTTAGTTGTGAAGCTAAAATGATAGCCGGTTATCGAAGAACTGGAAAATTATGTTTGGTTAAGTTTATTAAGGAGCATAATCACTACCTCTCGAGTCCAGACAAGACGTACTTTCACGGATCTTACTAAAAGATAAGTTTATCTACAACAATACAAATTGAAATGGAAAATGATGTAGGAATCCCAACAAAGGCATCTTATGTTATCATGGTTAGGCATTAGGCAAGTAGGTGGTCGAGAAAATTTCACACTAGATGACTACAGAAATAACTTACGGTCTAAAAGATTGAGAGATGCAAAAAGAGGCGATATAGGAGGTGTTCTAGAATATTTGTATAAAATGCAATTTGATGATCTAAAATTTTCTTATGCTATCCTAGTTGATGAAGATGATTTAATATCCAATATTTCTTGGTCAGATGCAAAGATGAGAGCAGATTACTCAAATTTTGGTGTTGTGGTTTGTTTTGACACAACTTATAGGAAGAACAATAAAGGTCATCCCCTTGCATTCCTTGTAGGTGTAAATTACCACAAGACTACAATCTTCGGTGTTGCATTATTATATGATGAGACATCCCTCACATTTGAATGGTTATTTGGTACTTTTGTGAAAGCCATGTGTGATAAAAGACCTAAAACTATTATTACAAACTAAGATTCAGCAATGGCAAAGACTTTAGTACTATGATGGCCTAAAACTCATCATCATTTATGTATTTGGAATATTTATCAAAATGTGGTCATCTATTTAAGTGGTGTTTTCTCCTAATTCAAATATTTTTCTAGAGATTTTAGCTCTTGCATATATGATTTTGAAGAAGAGGAAGATTTTATAAATGGATGGAATGAGATGTTGCACTAATACGGACTTTAAATAATGATTGGTTAAGGCACATATTTGGGATAAAGGAAAAATGGGCTTTAGTGTATGGAAGACAAATGTTTTGTGCAGACATGACGACAACACAAAGAAGTGAGAGCATGAATAGTGTTGTCAAGAGGTATGTCAGTTATCAACATAAATTCTTGAAGTTTTTTCATCACTTTGAGAGACTTCTTAAAAATGTAGATATGAAGAGTTAAAGGCTGATTTTAAATCAAGTACAAGTATCCCCTCATTGTTGTGTCTAACTGAAACTTTGAAACATGCAACAAGTGTATAGACTCTTGAGGTGTTCAAGTGTTTTCAAAATGAGTAGTGTAAGTCTCTTATTTGTTGTATTGAAAGCTTTGGGGAGGTTGGATCAATTATAAATATCAAATTACCCCTTATGAGAAGAGTTATTACCATACAGTCACTTATGATTAATCAAATGAAAAAGTTGATTGTAGCTACAGAAATTTTGAGTTTGCTGGAATCTTATGTTTTCGTATTTTGAAAGTTTTTATTGTGAAAAATATTTTAGAGATCCTAAATTAGTACATATTGAAAAGGTGGACACGTAAAGCAAAACTTGGATTTGTGGGAACTAAAAATTTTGAAATTAGCATAAGTAATTTAGATCCTAAGATATGTCAATGTAGTATAAAGAATTGTGTGGGCCATATATTCAATTGGTTACATAAGCATTTGAGAGTGAAGAGACTTACAAAATTATTAAAGATTGTATTTTGAAGATGTTGGAAATCATCGATGCTAGACTATAATGTAATGGATCAATTGTCCAATAGTCGATTGCCAGCTCCAATCTTAGATTACAAGGTGAAGAGATGATTCAATATTCGAGTGTTATAATAGATCACTTGAACCAAAATGAGATTGAAATTCATGAAAAGAACAACATTGGAATTAAAGGAATCAAAATCAAAAAGAAAACAGTTTCAGGTAAGAGATTAAGAGATGGCTTGGAGAAGACTATGAAAAAAAGGAAATCAACCAAAAAAGTTGAAGAGCTAGGCAAATCTAACAATTGCAGCTCCAACATTACCATTTAATCTTGAGGTTCTATTTGTAAATTTTTTTCTTTAGTTCCATATCCCTTATATGTCTACTTTTTAATAAAATAGATTCAACATTTTAACAATTAGTATAGTATTTGATTATATACTCTTTAACTTTCTTGATGATAGGTTGTCTCTACCAATTCAAGTCAAACATATTCTATTGCAGCACCAACATTAACATTTAATCTTGAGGTTCTATTTCTAATCCCTTACATGTGTACTTTTTAATAAAAAAGAATCTATGTTTTAACAATTATTCTAGTATTTTAATTATATACTCTTTAACTTTTTTTATGATAAGTTGTCTTTGCCAATTCAATTCAAACATATTCTATTGTAACACTAACATTACCATTTAATCTCGAGGTTCTATTTGTAAATTTATTTTCTTGAATTCCATGTCCCTTGCATATGTACTTTTTAATGAAAAAGATTCTATGTTTTAACAATTAGTCTAGCATTTTGATTATATACTCTTTAATTTTTTTGATGATAGGTTGTCTCTGCTAATTCAAGTAAAAAAAATTCTATTGAAGGTGTTCCATTTTTTATGGACATGACCAACTCCCAATTGATATTTATCTTTTGTCAGAATACTATTACTAATGACATTATGTTTAGTAACTTATTCACAATTCACTAATGATACTATTTTTTTATGATTCCTATAGGCACAATAACCACATGGAGTGAGCGGTGTGATGATAATTAACTCACAACAAAATAGTAATGTTAAATAAGATAGTGTAGATATAGTTGGTTTCATTGATGTGATTTTCTAGCTCCATGTTCAAGAGGCATATTTTGTAAATACAAAGTGAAAAGAAAGTAGAGTGTTTAAGTAAATTTTTACATCTTTATTGACAAGGTGCATATTTTGTTTCCTAATGAAAATTGGGAATTTCTTTCTTATACTCTTATTATGATGTAATTTTTATATATTTTGTTGATTATATATTATCTATAAATGACGAATCCTTATTTTAAAAAATATTCTTGTGCTAAAATCTGAAATGTTTAATTCTTGAGATTGTCATAAAACTTCTTATAATGGTATGAAAAAAACAAACATTGAACTTCTATTTTTTTGGGGATGACATTGTGGGAGAAAATATTAGCAAAAATGAAATGTAAATGAAGTTGTAATGTAAATGAAGCTGTGAGAAACTCATAGTGGAATGGACAAAAAGAAACCATGTTGTATATAAATAGGTATTCATGGCTTACAATCTTGAAAGTAACATTCTTGAAAACAAATCAACACTAGTCAACTTTGAGAATAAATACAGTCTATAATTATAATTACCATGCAAAGATCTTTGGATTCATGAGCTAAACAACTATAATACAAGTATTAGCCTTAACTCCAACTTTCTTTTAATAAATGCCAAAGAGATCAAAGAGAAGCAACGATAACACTAGTTTCAGGTTTGTTATTGCCACTCAACACTGTTGGTTCCATCTCTATGGGAGTTATTGTTGCAGTTATAGCCTAATTCTCAGTTTTATTTGGAGCTAATTTTGCCCAATCTATGAATATGATGCATGTCAATGTACAGCCAATAAAATGGAAAATACAAGACAACACAAAGTTACAATGATGGGAAAAACAAAACTTTTTCCAAAAGGAGGCATATCAATTTTCTTCTCTTGACAATTTCTCCATTTTCTACCAAATATAGAAGAGAAATAAAGTCACACAATGGAAAAAGATGAAAATTGTTAATATCATAATCTAAAAGCCCGAAAAATCCAAGTGTGCCTTGTAATTAGAGTTACAATACAACTATGATTCCCTTGAAAAAAACAAGAAAAGAAAAATCAATAATTGCTGAAAGTTGAGGGATAATCACAATGCAGATAGATGAAATAGGAATGACTAGAGTAGAAATTGAAATAGTCTTGGGAAGTTCATGAGGTACTTCAAAGCATAACATATGCACCTACACAAGAATTCCTAAAGAAATAATAGAAACCACACAGGAGGAAATTACAAACCTCAACTGATTTGTTTCGCTTCATATTTTGTTATTGACCATTGTAATCTCTTACATAGATCAAACAAAGTGGACCGAGGTCCTCCTTTCACTATGTGAATTTCCTCAATAACTACAAAAGATGAACTTGATCAGAACTTTACCTCCATTTTTAGAGTTATAACGTAAATAACCATCTTTCCTTATCCTTGAACAACAGTCAAAATATACAATTCCTATCTTCTGCTGGATTGAAATTTACAATTCATTAGGCTTAAAGCACTGATTTCAATTTTGTAATAATCAACCTCACTTGCTACCAAATATAGGTTATTCACTAGTTCATTGGTTTTATATACTTTAGAAACTTGGAGCTAGATTGTATCCATTTCTAACTATTTGTAAATTCCTTCTTATGCCCCCCTACTAAAGAAAGCAAATTTTTTTCTTTATAGTTGGAAATGGATACAATCTACCTTACTAGGAACTACTTTTAAAACAACAGTGAATGTTTGTTAAAGAAAATCCTAAAAATGATCTATAAGTAATTCCCCATAAAATTTTCTAAACTATCAAAAAATTATTATCATGGCTATTTGATATCTTCTTATTTATATTTTTTACTATCGAGAACATCATTATGTAATTTGAAACTATCTAAAGGACAATATAGTGTATATAAAGGCTAATCATATAATTTCAAATGAATGTTTGCCAAAGTGACAGGTGTGCATTAGGATATGTTTTTATAGGTAATTGGCATGTGTTTTCTACCATAATTGTTGTTTATTGTTCAAGTTTAGGATTCATTTTATATGTTTTCATTAAGTGTAATTTCCATCGTTGTTCTTGTGTGTTTGATGCCAATTAAGAGTAAGAATTTACTATTTTGTGCGGGGAGGAAGAGCGAACAACTTGGAAGTTGAACAAAAGATCAAAAAAGAGAAGACATAAAGAGTTCATCTGTGACAAATTCCCAGGTTCTAGGGAATAATTAAAATTCCAATAGATGTGGAAATCATAGCAAAAATGAGGAGTGCATCTGTGTGTAATTCCCACGCTCGTGGGAATCATGCAGATTCCTACCGACATGGGAATTGTAATCTAAAGCAATCTAAGAGGCTTAATTTTTTTGAACAATAAAAACATCATCAAGCCTCCATCTTCAAAGTGAAATGACACCTACCTGTAGAAACACCATCCTTGAGTGAAGAACACATGTTTGGAGCATTGAGCAAGGACTAAAGACAAGGATCATCATCAAGATTGGGCAAAATAGCACATCAACACCAAAATTTCATATTTTGGCAAAGAAGAGGAGTCTTTCTATTCAATTTTCTATCATTTTATTCTCTTCTATTCTTTGTAAAAATGGTTTATTTGATTGTTGATGATGTTATGAAGACCATGTTAGGTTGATTTCATTTTAGGGATTGCGTTTGAATTATTTTATCAGAACTCCTATTTTATTGAATTGAATGCAATTATCTTTGTTGATTTTTGTTTTTAATTGTCATCTTGCAACAAATCGAGAGAATGAGTGAGAAGAAATTCATGTAGGATTGTACAAGGAGAGTAATTGACCTATAGACTAGTAATCATCATGTTAATTGAATAGTTAGAAAAGAGATCTCCATTAGTCAATTGATCACCCATAGGATAGTTTAATAATTAGTTGAATCGGTAGAGTCATTGGGTAGGTTGAGAGATCATTCAATCAATTCCTGCTAATTCGATTGGGGACAAATAGTTATACCATGAGAGAGGGTAATTAGTACATTCATAAATCTAGGGTGTGACACAATTCAATCAATAAAATAGGAGGGAGATAAAGTAAGGAAAAAGAAATCTCCAGCATTTAGATTCTTGAATTCATATTTTCTGTAATTGTGGTAATGTCCATTGTTTACATTAGTCTTTTAATTGTAATTTAATTTTCCATATTATTTGCATTTCATAATTTAGTTTCTTAAACAAAGTTGTTTCTAAATTAAGTGGTGTATAAGCATCAATCCTTGTGGGATCGATATCCACCCTTTTTACTACAAGTCACAACTCATTCCCTTGCGATTTGTTAGTATAAAAATAGTCGATAGGTTTTACAATCAATGCAAAGAAAGTCCTAAAAATGATCTATAAGTAATTCCCCATAAAATTTTCTAAACTGTCATAAAATTATTATCATGGTTATTCGATATCTTCCTATTTGCAGTTTTTACTATCGAAAACATTATTATGTATTTTGAAAGTATCTAAAGGACAATATAATGTATATAAAGTCTAATGATATAATTTCAAATAGTCACAGTAAACAAGATAGTGATTCAAGCTTTTTTTTAATACATATTATCTATATATATAAGAACCAACTAGACAAAGCATATTAAAAGTAATTTGGTAGGAGTGCAATTTTAACAGTAGAAACAAACCTCAGTCTCATTCAACTAGTCCCCCACTGATGTAGTATGCTGCTATGACACATCAACACAATTAGAGATTGTTTTGGAGGATATTCGTCTATGATCCATATTACAGGACTTTCCAACCTTAACTGTTGGATCTTCAGTTTGATATTTTGCATCCAAAGGTACTTCAAAAGCATCAACCCTCACTTACAGGGAATAAGATATATAGGTTGTTGCCCTAAAGTAGTCCAACGATGTGGATCAAATGCTCCATCTCATATATAACCCTGCCAATAAGAAAAATATATTACCTAATTGACAACTTATTGAGATGTATTCACTAATTAGCTATATTTCCTACTGTACTGAAAAAAGAAAAAAAAGATTCCAATTCGTATGCAGCAGAGTCTAGGTGAATCAATTATTGTCCCTGTTCCTATAAGGTGGAAAGCTACAATAGCATATATTTTCAGTTATACAATGTAAGAGTTCAGTATTTAGACATTCTCCCACTCGCAATTCATCATAATATTCAACAATTATGAATAATAGATTCAAGTATTCAAAGTAAACCTTATATTTCCACACATAACCTTGGAGTGTTGATGGCCCTCAAAGGAGGGTGTGAAGACATTAAGATAATTTATATATGTATATTCATCTTTTTCGAATTTTAGGTGCATGCATTGTAAGATAAAAAATGATATGAATGACATAATTGGCATAATCTTCCACTTAAGTATCACTTTCCAAAACTATTAATAGAGAAGAATTAGTCAAATGAGGCACCAACTTCTTCATAGTAAACACATAGGGTTCAACCATTTACTTCCAGAACATTTAGATCAACAAAGATGCCAGTAAGCAAGTTTAGTGTTAGGATACACAAGTTTTCATAGAAGTACTAATTGTTTAACCAATATGATATTAAATAAGATGTTAAGTACTTGTATGCCATGACCTATGCGCAATTTATGTAGGGTTGAATTACAAATAGCCAATGAGCGCCGATAAGATAACTGTCCTTCATATTTTCGGGGATAGATCAGAAACAGATGGCAACTTATTGCATACTTTAGTACTGAATCTCCAAGCACGTCCAATGGCTCTAGAGAAAAATTTTCATAACATCTAGGTGTTATTATTGCCTCCAAAATTTAATAACAAAAGGCAAATTACGTTAACCATGAAGTGCAAGATTTATTATGAATTATAAATCAAAGAGAAGTAATTTAACTACAGAACCAACCAATGAGCTTGAGATGTTAAAATCAGGAGAACAGCAAGCAATGTCTTGTCTAAGTTGACTTGCCAGCATCAAAGACTCCAGATAGTGCATCACTGATGGTATAAATAAACTGACCTTAGAACATGGAATGAAATACCCATACTGTTTGTACTTCAATATTTACATGATTATATATATTCTTAGAATCTATCTGTGATTATCTTTTTTAAGAGCTTGCCTAATTTCTATCCTTAAACTTGTAAATTATGACTCAACTCTACTAAATCACAATGTTCACCATCACAATTATGGTACAGTTAACCTAATAGCAAGCAACAAATGCATAAATTGAGAATCACTTCTCTGAGTTTAATAACCTTCAAAATACAATCTTCAACCTTCTTTTGTAAAACATATGTACCTTTCCCAGACCTATATGATTTATATTCTAGCAAAAGTAGGCAGCAAATGCTAATGAATAAATGATTGAAGTTAGCTTTACTCATAAACAAAGTTAGAAAGAATTTACTAACCGAGTAGCCATGTAGTAACAGAATGGCATCTAGTCTGGTTTATTCTTCGGGTGTCGAGTGGTGTATAAACCTTTCTTTTTTAGGGCACACACTACTAAAGAGTAAAAGTTGTAGCAATCCTCATATTCAAATATCTTTTAGATACACAAGCCATATCTGCATAGGAAACTACAAGTGCGTCAGAGAGTGGTAGAAGCAAAAGCAAGAGAGTGGGAGAGAACTAGTATACGAGATTCACAGAAGAAATGAAAGCGAGAGAGTGGGAGAGAAAAGGTATGCAAGATTCATGGAAGAAATGAAAGAGAGAGAGAGGCAAAGCATACCTCAAGCTCGATCTGAGATGTTCTATGAATTAAACCAAAAGGGGAAGGAAAGAGTTTGAAGCAGGAAGCAAAATAAAAGGAAGACAACGAATCAGCTTGGCTCAAGATAAGTTGAGGTGTTGAATGCTTGGCATAGAGTAGTGCCAGAGTTAGTAGTATAGGAGATCTGGTGCTACTCATGAGATTGGTCTTTTGTAATGCATTTATTGATTTAGTAATTAGAATTAATAATTGGTCAAAAGAAACAGTCAAATGCAATGCCGCCCAGTCATTTCATTTCATTAAGTCCCTTAAATGAATAATAATTAAGGCATGCGAGTGTTTGGTGTGCTTGTTTGAATGAATGCATTTATATTCAAGTTAAAACTAACGAGAGTCAAAGATTGATAAAAAGTGTTGGTTAAGTAAGGGAGTTTGGAGTTCTCTACATACGTAATCTTCTTCTGTTAAAAAAATTAATTGGCTTTTCCATATCTATTTTTTATCTTAATTTTCTTAAATAGTCTAGTTACATTTTTCTTCGTAAGTTCACTATCCTTAACACTTACAATAAATTTTTGAACTATTTCCATAATTTTAAATAATTAATCAATTAATTATAGTTTAATTATATTATTAATTAATTATATTTTATATATGTGTTAACTATATTTTTACCAATCAATCAATTTATTATATTTTAGTTAGCCAATCAATAAATACTATTTGAATTAATTAATTATATTTTTATTATATTTAAAAGCTATAAGAATTTTAAAAATTTTAATATATAAAATAATTATGAAGTAAAACATATTAAGGAATGCACAAAATTTTAAAGTTGTTTGATATTATTATTTTATTAAATAATCAATTTTATAAGTAGTAAAAATACAATATATGACATATTGTAGTAGGTAACGACAACAACAGTAACACTCAGTAGGAGTCCTACTGAAGTGCGAGATTTTGAGAGATCTAGTAGTATACAATTTTATCCCTACCTGATAGAGAGGTTGTTTCGGATGATTATAGTAGCCATTTAACAAAAATACTAATCTAAAGTAACTCATTATGTTATTTATATTAACAAAAAATTTATTATTGGACAATTTTCCTAACAATTAAAAGTTAGGGTACTTTAGCGTCACTTTTTAAATTTGAATTAATATTAAAAAATTAAGTAAAATTTATTTTTATATTAACCCTTGCTAAGTAAACCTTTTTTAACAAAATTAACAACATTTTATGTAAAAAAAGGAATAAAATATTCTTTTTACCTACAAAATCATTACTATGATGTTGTTGAAATTCTCCCTTATTAGATTACAATCATGTTCAACAGATTTAATCCACATAAGAAGATTTATAAAATAAGGTCGAAGATCCTCCTGCGTAGAATATTTAAAGAAAAGGATGACTATTCCTTACAGAGAAGCTAATTTTCTTTTGGTCCAAACAAGCACATCTCTAGGGTTTTAAGTTATTAGATAGCATATATATGTTCCAACAAGATTCACTTATGTCTACATAATTAATAAACAATATGTACATAAACTCGAACTTAACAGATTAATGTTGAATTAAATAAAATTTGAAATGAATTCCATTTTAAAAAACTAACTGAAATGATTCAAAATTTTATTACAAAATGAGGGCATTCTATCATTTCCTTTCAATTTCCTCTCAATGGTTGTTTCATTGACACACAAATGATTGTGTAGGAAAATCATCTTCTATTAATTCAAACTTAGCATTGTAGGCCTTAATTTTGAGTGAAGAGTATTTAATTACCTTAATTTTTATGTGTAAACGTAATTTTAATATCAAAATTGATTTTAAATCACTTTTTGTGACTTATCATATGTATGAGTATTATTTTTTTAGTCCTCTTGACAAACATAATCAAAAAACCTGCAAGTTACTAAATCAGTGGAAAACATAAAAGAAGTTTTTCTTCTTTGTTGAATCTCAAATCATAATGAAGTTTTTGGTTGCTAATGGTCTAAACTCTTGGATTAGAACCCTTGTGATATCGACACCTGGTGTTGCTTGAGATGAGGTGGTACGATAGAGATGAGACCACCAAGTGGGGGATGCATCTTTGACCTGTAAAGGATTTCGTTATAGGGCCTTTTGTAGAATCTCATAAACAATAAGAAAGACTGACGAGCCTTGTTAGTCTTGCAGTTCTTTTTAAAAAACATGGCTAGTGATCGGAGGAAAGAAGGCCATGGAGTTTGCAATTGGCTAATTTTAACTGCCTCACTTGTGGTCACATGGTGCGGCATCGGAGTCGAGGGGAACAAACTTTTGTTGATAAGCCTTGTGAAACCATTGATGCTTTGACGTGATGTTGTAGCAATCAATGATGCTTCGATATGATGTTTTAGCAATCGATGATGCGAAAGAGGTGAACCTCGCATTGAGTGGAAAGCCCAAAGGAGATTTACTGGTGGCCTGCATTTTCATAGCAATCGGATCGGTCAAGGTAAGGTACCATTGTTTGAGTGAGTTAAACGTTCCAACACAAAAAATGAAAACCTTGAAGATGAGTATGAGTCATCCTTGGTTGTTGGTTTAATCGATGAAGGCTTAAATATGAGGGAAAAGACTCGTGAGTTTTTATGAAAATCATAGAATTCTAATGATTCTTCAAAGTCTAGTGAAGATAGCACCATTGTGACCGTCGATAGCTCAACAAATGCTTGGATACCTTGTAATAATTCATATTCAACAATTATTAAGCAAGCAACATTTGTATTATGAGTTAGTAGAAGACCTCACTATAGAAAATTAACAAAAAAAGGTAAAGAAAGGAACGAGAGTAGGTCAACAGTAATAGTCTCTTGTAGGTCCTACAAGTGAAAGAGTTTGAGTTATTTGTTTTAGAGAATAAGACATGACATTAAAAGATCGAAGAATTAATGAGATAAATTTGATTTTTACCTTCCATAGATAAGAAAATAGAGATGGTGGGTCAATTACAAATGCGTTGTAAAGCCTGCATAGGTAGTACTCTCACACAATTCTCAGCATTAGTAGGAGAAGATACATAAAAGTTGAAGTAGACCTAAAGAAGCCTGAGAAGGTAAGATGAACAAACTATAAGAAAAAAAAATGCTAGTGCTACACCCACACCCATTTATTAATTTAAATCCAATTATAAGGTTTTCAAGAAATTAAGAAATTAGGCAATAATATTAATTATATTATAGACACAACATATTTTATGAATGTAAAGATTTGGAAAGGTCAATAATGGACTATAAATGAGTGCAATATGCTATGAGGTGAATACAGCTTTAGACGAAGCAAAAAGATGATTTTATGTCACTATGATCCAATTGAGCATATTAAAAATGTGAAATTGCTATGCAAACTATTGTTCTAACAATTCATCAAGTAGAACATTTATGTGTAAATCAAGCAAGATGGTCACTTTTATAACATCCAAAAGTTAAAATTGGTACAGTATGAAATTTTGTAAGAGAAATATCATAAAAAACATAAAAATCCAGCAATAAATAAGTCCATTAATTCTTTCACGCGCAATAATGGAACAATGAAAACGTGACATCAAGAAGCATTTCAGACATATCATCGGAATATAACCGAGCTACGAGTTTAAGCTCATGCATTTTTTAGCAAAAAGTGTTAGATGTCCCTAAATTTTTATAAATTATTAACAAAAATTTGGAAGAAATGGACATACTTGCATCAGAGACTTGTAGAAATTGTTCATCATCGCTTAGTATGGCTAAAACAACCACCTCCAAAGTAAACAAGCTTGTAAATCTACAGAAAATAAAGCGAAAGATAGAATTTTGATATAATGAATTAAGAAGCAAAAAGAATTGGAAATGGAGGTAGGATCTAAAAGTTGATAAAGTCAGTAGCAGCTTTTGTGAATGGAACATCCGATAGTCTTGTTTAACATGAAAAATCTATAACTGATGTGGATAAAGGAATAGTAAAGCCTTCGAAGAAGTATATATGTAACAAATGCAAAGTACTGTTTCTTTTTTTCCTTTAGTTAGAAAAAATGAAGAGAGTGATATAAGAGGGAAGCGGTGGATTAGAAAGTAACCAAAATAGATCTTGATTCTTCATCGCGACTGCTATATAGGTGACTCCTGCAAAGCTCGGTAGAAAATTTACCTGCTATAAAGTTTTCTGCATTTCAAAAATAAGAATTAGACAAACAAAAAGCAACCAAAAAATAGAGAGATTAATAAATTATGAGCTAATGTTTGTTCTTTATTTTGAACTCGTGGCTAATGACTAAAAAGAAAAATGAATGATTATGAAAAACAAATGACTGAGAAGTAGCTGGAAAAGGGTAAGAAAAAATTTGTCTACAAAATTTTGTTGTAGTAATCATATGATAATGGAGGTTTTTGTTGCAATACCAATCACTATGTTATCTCTCCAAAAAAGGCAAGCCTTTAAACTCTTTGCATCCTTCTTCACGTTATCACCTTTAGCTGTCAAAAACCATCCAATATAAGCATCATTGCAAAATATCTCCTATGATTAGGTAGAACATAACGTTAATGGCAATAGCTATTCCCTCTAGTAACAATACAATCTTGAAGATAGAGACAATAGAAACATGATAGGCTTTTATCTAAAATTGACCATTTGGATTGCAAATAAAAAACTTGACATCAAACATTAAATTGAAAAGGAAGTATTCATAATTATGATGGAGAAATGAGGTAAAAATATAGAAAACTTTAAACTTAACCTATGAATGAAAATTAACAATGAAAATAAACAAAACCCCCACCTGCTTCAGTGAGAGAGGAGTTGGTTTTCTTAGAAGCTCCATCACAACATTATTTTTCTCATTTAGTCGATTATATGTTTATTTCTTGCCCATTCCAAAAAAAATGAAGTAATATCAAGGGAAAGAAAGAAGGGAAGATAAGTTGAAAATCTTCTACTTTACGTAACAATTGAAAACACGGGGAAATAATATAGTTTAACATTTATTCCATGAATATGATGTCAAATTTTGGCATTTTGGCTTATTTTAAAGAGTTCTGGAGAGGATGAATCGATATATATTTCTCCATTTTCATATAAAAAAACAGGGAAAAAGAATAGAAAATAAACACACCCATCAATGGCCGATGTGGAACAAATATCCCTCTTAAAATATCAAGAAAACTAACAATATTATTTTTCTATACTTTTAAGAATCAACACGAATCTGGTATTGCTAAAACAATAATATTAGCAAAAATTAACTAGAGTGCAGGGGCAATGAAAATATTAGCACAAAGTAGCTAAAGTGTAGGGATGATCCAACTGTGTAAGTTGTTAATGATTTCAGATAGGGCAGACAATGATGATGATGAAGGAGGTGTCGGGGCAGATGTTGGGACATTAACATGATTTGATCAACATTGTAACGGCAGTTGAAATTACAAAGGAAATGGTGTCCTCGTCTTGAATTCAGAGTGATTGGAGCAGGGTTTATGGAACCAACAAAATAGGAACCTTGCTAACTTGAACAACATCATGAAACCCATTTGCGAAATTGAACGGTGGACATTGAACAATCAAGAAATTTTTTTTCACTAACTGGAATTTTATGCATTGATAAGACCTATATGCAATAGCTATACATCGTAAACTTACAGAAGCCATATCTTCTATAGATTTCTTAAAAAAGGAAAACTACAACCAAAGGCCAGTTTTAATAAAAGGAAACATCTGATAGTTCCCATCACAAAAGGTAAACATTCTCACTAACCTTTTCTTCATCCATAAGTTATATGTTATCATTTGCATCAATGTATTTTTCACGCAAGGCTAGGACAATTTTAGCGACCCCTTTCCAATGTAACTGCACTTGAGAGTCAGGCTGCAAGATAGATCTCTGAATCAAGCACACACTGTGATTTGAAATATGAAAGAAATGCTTTATATACTGGTCATAACTATATCAATTGCAGATGATTATTTAGGTAAATCCTAAATATAACAACCATTGCATTTTGTGAGTATAACCACATTACCCATTTTATTGCAACATTGCCTCTTTTTTTTTAGTTGAAAAGGAATACATGGATAATGGTAGATTGAGAGACGATAGCATCAAAATTCATTTCCAACTGCAAACAACGAAAAGTGAATATTAACAGTTTAAGTATTACCTTTAAAGAAGTAAGCAACTTAAAACAGCATGGAAAAAACATTGAATGCCCATACTAGAATAGCTTTTTCTATTAGTGATCCAAAGACCTCAGGTTCTCCCTTACCCTGCTAGAGATTATTACCAGTCTATCATGATCTATGCTCTTAATTACATCAAACTCTTCATAAACTAATGAGCAGAAAAAATCAACGAAAAGAAGCAGAAATTAATAATATGAACTTGCCTTTAGAATAAAAACAGTACCATTTATGTTATGTGGAATGCCTTCAATGAGTAAAGAGGATAACAAAGGAGCAGTTGTGACTTTTTTTAAATGTATTAATCCTTCTCCCATCGGCATAAACATCAATAACAGTCAACTGTAAAAGAAAAATGTTGCTATTAGTGTGCGTAGGAAGCCAAAAATGGAGGCTCGTATCATTAGAAAATGTTTTCCAACAACAAATAATCAGCAGTAAGACTAAGTATTTTTCCATGCAAATGACACTGAAGTTTACAGTCATTTGACAACATTCGTGGAAGTAATTGATATTGTACATAGAATACAACCTAAGTATTTAGATGTTTTAAGACCTTCAATGAGTTACCACAGTCATCACCATCTAATAATGAACTATAAAAAGAAATAGCAGAAGAGTTAAAGACCTTTACAAAGAACAAGTCGCATCAATGAAACACACAAAACTACTGGAACATAAACACCATACCACCACCATCCTTTGTCATGTCCCTAACCATAATCTCACCCAAAATTCCTAGATTCCCCAACGTGTTGTCATCCAAAATTTCGATGCTATTACCCAGCACTAACTTGCGTCAATTTTTAAAATTTAAATTTTTATCTTATAAATTTTATTTAAAAATTTAAATTTAAATAAAAAAGGAAAATGTGTCACATGTGTGACTTAAGTGTCACGCCTGTGACACAAACCAATTTTTTATTTTAATTATTTTAAATTTAAATTTTATAAAATTAATGATAGCATAATTAAAATTAAAATTTAATTTAATTTATTTTTTATTAGAATAATTTTAGTACAATTAAAAGTAAAATGTTAAGAAATTAAAAAATAAAAAAGACTCACCGAATGTCACGCTTGTGATTTGTGTCATGTCCATGACACTTATATCACAAGCGTGACAGTTATATTTAAGTGACCGAATTGCTTAAAATTTAAGCAAAAACTACGATGTTTTATTAACCGAAGAGTTAATATAGAATAAGTTTGGACAGAGTATCCATCTATTCTCTATGTTGACAAGCTATCCTCAAAAGCATCAATGTGTATGAGGTAACAGTTCGGAGACGAGTCCCATCGAATCCAGTAGCTCATATAGCATCTGAAACAGTCGCAGCAGAGCAACAGAGGAAGGTCATTGCCAATCTTCCTACGAAATGCGGTCTTTGGAGTCCTATGAGTGGACTTGCGAAGAAGCGATGATGATGTTGTTCTGTAGTGTTATTATGAAAAGTGTTGCAGGATGAGGAAGATAAGAGATAGGCCAACACCTCTCTGTCCTCTGGCAACAAGGTGGCAGCAAGAGTGAGGATGGCGGCAGGGAGGATGGATTGAATCTCACATAAAACTTACAATAATAATAAAACAAAATTTTTAATATATAATAAATAATAATTTAATTTTAGATTAAATCTAACATAAAATTTAAAATAATAATAAATAAAAATTAATCATAAAAGTTCAATTATGCTTAAAGAAAGTCAATAGAAAGGATTTTAAATTTATTATAACTTTTTTCAACGTCCTTTAAACATAATTCTTTATAGTTTAAATATTATTTTTTAGGGCATGCTCAAATTATCTTAAGCAAAATTACTTTTATATAGTAACTAGTAAATCAATTTATTAAACAAGTTAATGATAAAAATAATAATTAGTTTTAAACAATAATTATTCAAAAATTTTCAATTAAAGTATAAGGGAAAATAAAGAACCTAAATTTTGACAAATATAATTTTTTAGTGAGATTAAACATATTTAGTATTTTTTGAGGATAAAAATAGTAATTCATTTTTTAATAATAATCATAACTCAAAAAATTAATTAAAATTCAAGAAAATTTAATCTTCTTTATATCAACACGTGGATAAGATTGTCTTTCTACCTTTGAGTTTAATATACTTCATTATTGCCTTCCATTTAGTTACTTCGAGGGCTGTAAGAGTAACAAGCTTGAGTTTCTCCTCCTCAGCAACGCAATGGGCAATCAAGGCATTGAAGTCTCATTCCTCATCCTGTGAATAATAAATCATCACCAGATTACTTAACTCTGAAGGGAGTGTATTCAGAGCCTGGTGAATTATGAAGACAATAGGAAGAAGAATGTACTCCTTTAAGCCCCCTTCTCTCGTATACCTTATAGAGAATAATTCTTTATTCAAGGCACTTATCTCAACACTAGATGAGACTATATACCTCTAGGAGACATTTCCAAGAAATTATTGTGCTATGTCTATTTCGGGAAGTTCACTAAGCAGATGGTTAGGTACGGATCCCTTAATGGTCATCAGACATAATCTATCAGACCGATCCTGAGCTTTATGGGCTACTTTATGAGCTTATGGATGTAGGTGGAGATGGCCAATATATCTGTATAGGCATATTAACCTTAACTATTTCTATAGCATTCAATACATCCTCTGTCCACTTCTTTGTATTTAAAATGGTCAGGGTTTCAATGATGACATTGATTTTATTGATCGAAAAGATTACTTTATAGTAACTTTAATTAGATCAGCACAAATGTAGGATAAAAGCTATACTAAAATCCATTAAACTATATATTTCCTGAAAATCCATTCACACATATTATGAAATACCTTTGGGCTGAATACATAATATATGCAATTAGACTTCCACATAAAAAGTGATAAGAGTATAAACCATCAACTCTCACGACACTACTATCTTTGGGTGAATAGATCGTTTATGCAATAGCTTTCCTCCATCTAATGCCTTTATGATCATCTCAAAATATCATGTAAGGCCAATAACTTTTGGCAGGATAAACAAACATAAGGCCAGAGACATCCTCCAACATGTAAATAGATCAATCCAAAATACTGACTTAAAAGGCCACTTTAGTGACTACATTCTCATCAGTATTCTAGAACCTCCACTAACACAAGGGATACAACTTTATGTTTTCCTCACATTATTTATGAGCATATGGTATATGACAATGTACCTTCAATAAATGTAAAAACCCGAATGTACAGTCTCATTGTCACACACCCGTGCTAAAGACATTCACTGAAAACTTCATTTAAGATTTTTGTAAAAGAAAAATCTCAGTAGAGTGACTATCGTGAATTACTTGATACCGAACTGACCACCCGAGACACAAAAATCTCATGTATCTCCCTTATAGCAAGTTCATTGCATGAAAATTCACTCAAAAATGGCTTCAGAATGTCTTAATCCCTTTTTTTGATTAACTACCCTAACATCCCAAACACTAAATATGACATCCGAAACATGAAAACTTGAAGTATCTCCCTCAAGTGATTTTCAAAGCATGAAAATTCACTCGAAATTGAATTCAAAACACCTTAAATTCTTTTTCTGGAGTTAAAATTTAATTTATTACTAATGTAATAAATCTAGAAAAATGAAAATTTTCACTTCATAAATTTCCCGAACCTGGAAACTGACCCAAAACACGCTGGGTCACCCTTACAAGAAATTTAAAGTTTTTTGGTACTGTACATCTGTCTATACGGGCTAACATTGCCCTAGCGTCAGACGCGCCCACCGTCATTGGGGCATACGTCGCATGCACCAGACACACGTTTGTCTGAAATCATGCCACATGTCAGTGCGTGCACGTCTGCTCCTTGACAGTACTATTCACCGTCAGGCACATAGTGACACATCCCTCGCTAGAAAATGGCAATTTTTAGTGAGTTTTGGGTCCTTTTGACTTCCCGGGCTCATTTTGAACCTATTTCTCAAGGCTAAACATATGTATACTACTTTCATATAGTAAAAAGCAAGAAAAAACCAAGAAACGAAAGTTAACTCTTGGAAAACCTTATGCAGAGAAAAACCAAAAAATCTCCATTTTTAACAAACCGATCACACCATCACTCTGATACAACATGTAATATGTAACAATATTTTAGTTACGTGCCCTAGATTGAACCTAAAAGGGAAAAATACAGGTTGACGAAGATAAATTCCTCTATAATCAAGCGTCTGAACCTATAACTTATTTATGGTCATCACGAAGCATAGACGAACAGGGAATTGTGTTCTTACAAAATGCATTTCATTCTTTTCATTTTTAGAAGACTGTTGAGGAATCTTAGGTATGAAAACATATTTTCCTTTATGAGGTCCAAAGCAATCTCTACAGAATTTTTGTGCTCTTTTATCTATCTACATATTAATCTTGTTCCATTGCACAAATCCTCTGTTGGATTCAAATTTCTTATCATAACCTTCTTTCAGCAATAATCTGTGAGGAGGTAGATCTTTAGGATTCAGAGAATTAAGAAAATCCTTATAATTTGATTTATGTCTTCGGTCAATTTTTCTGTCAAAACTTACAGATGAATATAGATTTCCAATTAATTTATTGATAATCATGTCATTAATTTCATCAACACAGGTGTTTGTTGGATAAAGTACGCATCTATTTATCATCTAGTAAGGATCAGATGAATATATGCTTAAGTCAAGGAAGACGTTTTGAACTAACCTGGTGAAGCCAACAAAGCATTTGAAAGATGTCAAATTTTTTTTAACAAACAATAAAATGGATAGTAAACAATAAGATATAGAAATTATAACTTGTTGAGAGATTCATTCTTGTTATGATAAGGAATAACTAGTTGTTTGTTGATCTTGCTCGTGAACATGCTCTATACCTTCTCCTACCTTTAATAAAAAATCACAAAAAGCTGGATTTAATATAGCTCTCATATTTATTGTCAAAAATAATTTATGCATGTGTGGCCAGGGATGTGAATTTACAAGACTTGAACCAATTAATTGTTCTTTTATGGCCTAGTTTATAACAAGTATGGTTTGATGAAAATCACTGCCAAAAATTACAGTCTTTCCTCTAAAAGGCTGATTAGACTCCATGATATCTTGCAGTAAATTATCAAAAGCTTCAATGGCTCTTTGTTTTGCCATTGAAGCCTCGTCCTATAAGATGAGACTAGATTTAAAAATCAATTTTGCAATATTGCTCTCTTACTTAACTGACAAACTTTCTTCTCCGAAAAATCAAGTGGGATCTTAAATGTTGAGTGCGCTATCCTACCACTAAGAAGGACCAATATTGCAACACCTAATCGCAATAGCAATTGTAACATGACCCTGTGATCGTAAAACTGCAAGAAACGCTCTCTACAAGAAGGTTTTCCTAGTTCCACCTAGACCATCAGTAAAAAAACTGCTACCATTTGAATAAAAAATTGATTCTAAAATCAAATCAAATATGTATTTTTGTTCCCTATTCAACCTTGAAAGTAATAACAAATCTTCTGGGTCAATATGTATATTTTTCTCACATTGTATTTCTCTAGTAGGATGCTTACGATAGTCAACTGTAAAATCATATTCAGTAAATTGATAATCATTTAAGATATTCCCCATTTGTTCTAGGGATCTATTAATATCATGGAGGGTCATCCTTGTAACGTCCTCAGATGTATATGCAATATAGGAGGAAGCATGCTGGCAATCAGAACAAAGATAGTCTTTGAATGTTTCCCAAAGTTGGTTAGGATTCGTTGGTGAACAATAGAAAAAGAGCGTAGCAAATAAAAGTTTAAGTGAAGCTGACATCTAAAATAAAGTAGCCTCCTCTAGAGTTTGTTCTATATAAGAATCAGATGCTAGCAAGCCTAATTTTAGTGCAACCTCCCTAATCTTGCAGACACCATTTCTCATGTAAAAGCTGTCTTTATTCATATGACTATAAGGATCATGGATCGTGTGCTTAATGACAAGAGATTATAACCATGAATTTTGAACAGCGTCTCGTACTTTAGCAGATATGATTTGGTCATAAGATTCTGGATTAAGTAATTTAGAATAGAACTTAAGTATCAGCAAAAAATAAGCATAAGGGAAACCACGCTTTTGGGAACTCAATAATATAAACATATACAGCAACCTCTCCAAAAATATATTTCTTGATCAGTTCAGTTTTAAGGATCTCAATTTAGCTCTAAAAACTCTAGCCAATAAATTAGGCCTATCTTGGCTTTTCATGAAACTCAAGATTTTCTTGAATCTCCTTCCGTATTGGGTTGCAATTCATGGTAAGGAAAATGTCAGGCTTACCATACTTTTGTATTAGAGCCATTGCATTAAGATAACGATATTTCATATCTCTTAGACCAACGAAGCTGGGAGCACTACTTGTTGGCTAATTCAATAACCTTCATTCTGATCGATGGCAATACTATCCAAAACACCTTGTAATATCTCTGTCCTTATCTAATTTTGTCTCTTTCTATGGAAATCTAGTCTAAATGTTTCAATCTTTATATAAGCTTACACAACAAATTGTTGAAGTAGCCTTAAGCCATGGAGCAACATTAACTGATCATGTTCTCTTATTTAGAGCCTATAACAATAGCACTCTCTAGCAAAAACAGTGCCATCTTCATGGAATTCTTGACCAATAATTAAAAATTATACTAAGAAATCGAATAAATAAAAGGACAAGGTTAGACAACACTATAAAAATGAAATAGGAAAAGAAAAACTTACTTGTATTCTCCATATTAGACAGATTAGATGGATTAACAAAAGAATTGAAATTAATGTCACATTTGTCATTTGAAGCAGTGTTGCTCATTCTTTTTGAAAACAACCGCTTAATTCCATGATGCCATACAAATTTACCTTGAGGAAATAAAAGAGGATATTGAAGGGGATCATAACAGACATAATAAGATTGGATTCTATAACTTGTGCCTAAATGATTATAGACTTGGATGTATAGAGATTTGTCAACCCTTTCATCATCCACCTCAATCCATATATAGCTATTTGTGATGAAGTGGGAAGGTTGTATACATATTGATCAAGGCTAGGATAAAACCTCAAGACTATTGTACGATTGTCAAGTATCGAAATAACCTTAAGACTCCTGAAGAACTTAGTATAGGGATTATGTTCTAAGACTGTAATAATAAAATTTAATGTATCCTTATGAAGTTTATCACAAATTTTTGTCCTTCTTCTACGTTCCCCAGTAGTATCAAAAAATAGAGTTGGATAATAGACATTCTATTAGTTATCGAAACTAAACTATCAAGGAAATGATAAACTTGACCTTGAACATGAAATGTTTAAACACTTTTCTTATTTTTTGTTAACTCTCGATCATACTTAGTTCCATATGAAGTAAAAGCCACATTATTATTATATGACAAACATTCTTCTTGAAATGCTCAGACTCTTCATCACCATCAATAAATAATTGTTTTAGAGCATATGGCGTATAACGAGCAACAATGGAAATCTCTCCTG
Organism: Erythroxylum baracoense; assembly: GCA_025629805.1. Classification (NCBI taxonomy): domain Eukaryota; kingdom Viridiplantae; phylum Streptophyta; class Magnoliopsida; order Malpighiales; family Erythroxylaceae; genus Erythroxylum; species Erythroxylum baracoense. Next base: position 25,388 of record JAOTAY010019964.1, read on the forward strand.
ATGATCAACATCATGATTGGGGTTCTAAATAGTATCTTTTGCATCATAATGCTCACAGTTGGGAAAAAAAGGAAGCTATAGAGGTTCATCAGGACAATTTTTTAGGCATGCTAATTTTGACCGAGAACGATGACAATTTATCCCTAAAAAGATTTACAAAAGAGTTTATCACTTTGAGGAGGAATAATAATAGAAAGTTACAAAGAATATAGCTAAGAAGATTTATACCTTGAACCTCAATAGTTGCCATTGAGGTGGATAAAACAGAAGAGGAAGATATATTTGGACAATCTAAATTATGACGCATATTATTAGACACTTGAACTGATGATTCTGTACCAACAACTTCCCCAAGCCAAAGAGATTAATGATTCACACTTGCATGATCCATGCTAAAATTAGTAGATGGATTTTGTACCAGTTGACTATTGGATGGATGAAGAAACAGTTGTTCATCTACAATAATGCTATCAGTGGTAGAATAAACACGTTGATCACAAATTTATTGACATCGACGTTCTCCTATAGACAACTCAGGTCGATCTAAATTATCTATCATTTTGGACATATCAATTTTACACCTCTTATTTGTACGACCAAAAAAAGACAGAGTAGTATTACTCTTCTTTGCAGCATAAACTTCTCGACGCCGCTGTAGAAGCTCACATTTTTCATTTTCTGGCATTTTAGTGCACTTTTTATGCCTCTTGGCATTTCGATCCATCTTTGAAAGCAGACAAACTTAGAACAAAGGGAAAAATAACCAACAACTACACACGCTAAAAAATATTGAAAAAACGAAGGAAAACAAAGCCATAAATTAATAAAATAAGATAAAATTATCAACATGTAATTGTTTTATTTCATTGTATAATTATATAATAATTTTTATATATGTGTACAATTTAAATGTATATTAAATAATTACATTTTGCAAATAACTTTTAGTAGTAAATGATAATTTAGTTTAAAATAATTTTACACTATGTTGAAAAATTTTAAGATATAATATAAATTAATGCAAACTAGTTATTGAAATTTATATAGACTTTTAGCTCAAAAGAAACTAATAATTTTGAAAAAATCATATATAGAATGTTCTCAATAAGTTTATATTATTTTAATTTATCAAATTCTCTCATGATACAATTTAAGAAGTCGTTAAAAGTAACTGTTTGAATTCATTATTGATAAAAATATTATTAGATTATCAAATTATAAATATGATATAAATTCATAACAATTTTAAATTTTCAATGCTTTAAATAAAAATCAAACTTTTTACTAATTATAATGGATTTCAATTCTTGACTTTTATAAGATGTTTTAATTATGATAGAAAAGCTTCATCTGACATTTAAACTTAAAATCATTATAAAAATAAAAAATTTTGAGAATTGTTTGTAATAACTCAATCATAAAATCATATATTTACTAGAAGCAGTGAATTTCTTGTATATTTAAAAGACATTAGATGTTAAATTAATTTTGTTAAATATTTTAATTTTTAATAAAATAATATATGGTTTTATAATTTATCATGCATTAGTCTAAATTTTAAAAAAATTTACATAACTTTTTAGGATTCTAAAAAATAAATATATGCAGATATAATATATTGTCTACATATATTTTAGGCGTGAAAAAATGTTTTATGATCATATTGAACGAATAAAATCAAATATATTTATTTTAAATTTAATACAGGTTAGTATTTTAAAAAATAAGTTAATATATTTGGTATTTAGTCATTGTAGTAAAATTAATAGATACTTGTATATTGTACCTGTAACCATAATCAAAGTTTAGGATTAATTCAAAATGCCATTAGAGTAATTTTCAAATTCATAGTGTGACTAAAGTCATATGTTTGGAGCTAAAATATGGGTCTATGATGATCAGTGGTGTATGATGATAAATAATTAATGCAAAAGTTTGGGTTATAATAGTAATTTAAAATTTGTGATCTTTGAAAAAAAATTAAACTTTTCACTTTTTACGAATGGATATTAATTTCTTGACTTTTATAATACGTTTTAATTATTATAGAAAAGGTTTATTTGATGTTTAAACTTAAAATCATTTTAAAAACCAATACATTTTGAGAATTGTTTGTAGTAACTCTACTATAAAACATATATTTACTTAAAATAGTTAATTTCTTTTATATTTAAAAGACATTATATGTTAATAGATGGTTTCATAATGTATCACGCATTAGTCAAAAATTTTTAAAAATTTGCATGATAACTTTTGAAGATTCTTAAAAATAAATATATGCATATATAATATTGTCTATATACATTTTTGGTGCAAAAAAATCTATTATGATGATATTAAATGAATTAAAACAAAAAATTTTTTAAAATGAATATAGAATACTATTTTAAAATTTATTTTTTATATTTAGTATTTAGTATTTAGTTATTGTAGCAAAATTAATAAATACTTGTATAATGTAAATGTAAAATTTTAAAAATTTTACATGATAACTTTTGAAGATTCTTAAAAAATAAATATATGCATATATGATATTGTTTTTATATAATTTTTGGTGCAAAAAATCTATTATGATGATATTGAATGAATTAAAACAAATGCATTTATTTTAAATTCAATATAGAATGATATTTTAATATTTTATTTTATATATTTAGTATTTAGTATTTAATTATTATAGCAAAATTAGTAAATACTGTATACTGTAAATGTAACCATATTAAATTTTGTTTAAAAAATTTACATCATAACTTTTGAAGATTCTTAAAAATAAATATATGCATATATAATATTGTCTATATATATTTGTGGTCCAAAAAATCTATTATGATCATATTGAATGAATTAAAATAAATATATTTATTTTAAATTGAATATAGAACAGTATTTTAAATTTTATTTTATATATTTTGTATTTAGTTATTATAGCAAAATTAATAAATAATTGTATACTATAAATGTAACCATAATAAAAATTTTAAAAAAATTTACATGATAACTTTTGAAGATTCTTAAAAATAAATATATGCATATATAATATTGTCTATATATATTTTTGGTGCAAAAAATCTATTATGATCATATTGAATGAATTAAAACAAATATATTTATTTTAAATTCAATATAGGAAAAGCAATTAAAAAAAGAGATAAACCAAGTGAAGGTCAGAAACTACAAAGTTTTCTTCATTATTTATTGTGCACTGTCTATATGCGTTTGCACATGTTTATGAGCTGGAGAGATAGAAGAAAAGTGATTTTGACAGCTTATTCATGGAGAAAACATACTATGGAGATAGAAGAAAAGTGATATTGACAACTTATTCATGGAGAAAACATACTATGTAATATATAATATGTGGAAAGTGGACCGGAAATGTACAATAGGATGGTCATAATAGAGTTGGCATTTTGGTGCATGTCACACATGTTATTTCATTTTTTCGAATTTCATTAAACAGATATAATTACTAAATTGATAAAAAACGAAATAACTCTGCAAATATATTATGAAAGAAAAGCCAAGAATTTACGAATAATGGGCAAATGAAGCTTAAACCTCTTATAGACAGTAAGACAAAGGATATGATGAATTAAATATGTGCTTCATTATAGTTCGGAGCTTGACCACTTAAATATATTCACTGGTGAAAATCTCTGAGATGATACAAACCCACTTCTTGATTGATGGATAAATAAATAAAACTCATCATTTTAAATGAAACTAATATGACACTTAATAAGTTGTTCCCAAAATATGATAACCATATTAGACCAGTCCATTAATCATACCAATATAGGATCAAAGCGTCTTTCAGTAAAATTAATGCAACTAAACTCACCAGTGGTCACATATGCTGATATAACCAAATGACATGGATCAAGCAAGGATGTATAACATGGAAATTATAAGCAGCGTGATCTTCACATGCTTACTTCCAACTGGTCTAACCTTATACTTTAATGAGATCAATTTTAAATAAGTTCAGAGACAAAATAAACCAAATATCTTAAACTAAAAATAACCTCAAACAAATTAATGAAAAAAATGTATCCAAAATGACAGTAAAAAAATGTCTAATATGAAAAGCATATACAACACAAACTCTCACTGAAACTATATATGTTGAAAAGATTCAACACCTATATGACTAGTGTGCTCATGAAAGACTGTGGGTGACACTCCTTTAGTAAGCAAATCCACAATCATGAGTTTTATCCAATGTGTTGTATAGACAACTGTCCACTCTGAACTCTCTCTTTAATAATTAGGAACTTGATGACGATGTGCTTCAACTTTGTCGAGCCTATTGTTATTGGAATATAGCACTGCCGAGCTATTGTCACAAAATAACTTAAGTGGTTTTTCAATAGAGTCTATAATGCACAGCCCCATGACAAAGTTTCGCACCCATATCTTATGGTTGGATGCCTCATAACATGCTATAAACTCTGCTACCATGGTGGAAGAAGCTATAAGTGTCTACTTATCACTCCTCCAGGAAATAGCTCCTTTAGCAAGCAGGTAGATATAACCTGAAGTGGATCTCCTACTATCTTAGCACCCAGCAAAATTAGAATCAAAATAACTAATGATCCCATCTTATCCAATTTTCTATATATGAGCATATAATTTTTTCATTCTCTGCAAGTACCACATGACCCATTTGGCTGCTTTCCAGTGATCTAATCCTGAGTTACTTAAATATCTCGTTAGCATTCCAACAATGTATGCAATATCAAGACGCGTACAAACCTAAGCATACATTAGACTTTTAATAGTCGAAGTATAAGGAATCTTTTGCATTTCCTTAGCTTCAAAGTCATTCTTGGGGCATTAACTTAAACTGAACTTATCTCCTTTAGATGTAGGGGTATCACCTGGTTTACAATCTTACATGCCAAACCTTTTAAGCACCATTTCGATATAGCTCTTTTGTGATAACCCAAGAATACCTCGAGAGCATTCCCAATGTATCTGAATCCCTAAAACAAAAGAGGCGTCACCAAGATCTTTCATTTTAAATTTCTTTGACAAAAATCTCCTAGTTTCGTGCAATAAGCCTATATCATTAGTGGCAAGTAATATGTCATCAACATATAAAACTAAAAAAATGTACTTACTCCTACTAAAATTATGGTATATACAATCATAAACCAAGTTAATCTCAAAATCGAATGAGATGACAACTTGGTGAAATTTGTAATACCATTGATGAGATGCTTGCTTGAGTCCATAAATGGATTTCTTTAGTTTGCAAAGCATTTGCTTTGTATCTCCTAACACAAAGTTTTCTAGTTACACCATATAAATTGTCTCATCAATGTCACCATTGAGAAATGTTGTCTTAACATCCATCTAATATAACTCAAGATCAAAATGTGTCATTAATGCCATTATTATCCTGAAAGTGTCTTTTGAAGAAACCAGAGAGAAAGTCTCTTTATAATCAATGCCTTCTTTCTGCGTAAAGCCCTTTGTGATAAGACAAGCCTTATACCTTTCTACATTACCTTTCAAATCCTTCTTGGTCTTAAATATCCATTTGTAACCAATAGGTTTCGCACCTTTATGCAATGTTACAAGGTCCAAACATCATTATCCTTCATAGAATATATCTCTTCATTCATGGCATCAATCCACTTTTGAGAGTTAAAACTTTCCATGGCTTGATGGAAGTTAAATGGATCATCTTTCACCATACCAATGTTAACTTCATATTCTTAAAGAAATGCAACATAAGCATCTGGAATTGCACTTCTCATCTCTCTAGTGGATCTCCTTAATGGCATAGGTTCTTGAGGTTGTATTTGTTCTTCTAAAGCAAGTTGTTGAATTTGGGGAGGAATTTCCATGACATTATCATGATCCAGAATTACTTCTTGAACAATGTTAGGAATGGAAACCTGACCTTGATCCTTGTTAATACCAATTAGAGGAATTTCAACGTGCTCCTCTTCAAAAACAAAGTCCTTAATCCTTTCTCCCCCTACAAACTCAACATCCTAAAAAATTGGGCATTTCTCGTCTTAAAAATTGCCTTAGTAGTGGGATCATAAAACTTTTAACAGTTAGATCTTTCAGAATATCCATTAAAGTAACAACTAATAGTTGTTAAGTCCACTTTCTTTTCATTTAGCCTATAAGGCTTTGCCTCAGATGGACATCCCCCAATGTGCAAATGTTTTAAACTAGGCTTTTTACACATCTAAAGTTTATAAGGGGCTTATCAGTTGCTTTAGTTGGAACTTTGTTGAGTATATATGCTGCGGTCTTTAGTGCTTCTCCCCAGAGTGATTCTGGCAAGGTATAATGACTAATCATTCTCCTTATCATATCCTTGAGAGTTTTGTTTCGTCTTTCAGCAACACCATTCATGCTAAAGGAACCTGGCTAGGAATTTAGCAAACTGTCTTGGACGTTTTTCACCTGATCCATCATATCTACCGTAGTACTTGTCACTACGGTCAGATCTTATACATTTAATCCTTTTGTTGAGTTGGTTCTTAACTTCAACCTTAAAGTTTTTGAATGTGTCCAAAGACTGTGATTTGTTATGGATGAGATAAAGGTAACCATTGTTATGGATGAGATAAAGGTAACCATATCACAAAAAGTCATCTATGAACGTTATAAAATACAGTTGACCATTTTAAGACAACGTAAGGAATGGCCCACAAATATCTGTATGGATAAGTTCTAACACATCTGAAGCCCTATTGGCACCCAATCTCCTCACATTTGTTTGTTTCCCCTTAATGCAATTAACATAAGTAGTAAAATCTGTAAAATCAAGGGGATTAAGAATTCAGTTTGAAATAAATCTCTCAATTCTTCTTTTAGAGATGTGACTTAATCTCTTGTGCCACAACAAGGCAGAATTCTCTCTGGTTTATTTGCACTTTAAACTTCGTGTACCTATATGCAAGGCTTCATTAAATGAAGAATTAGTGTCAAGCATATATAGATTATCGTAACCTAATAAAAAATCGGCACCAACCAAATTTGAATTTTGAAAGAGGCTAAATATTTCATTTCCAAATGAACAACAATAACCAGATTTGTCAAAAGTAAAAATAGAAATCAAATTCCATTTAAAAGACGGTACAACAAAAGTCTCAACTAATCCAAATAAAATCCACTCCTTAACAATAATCTAAAAGTCCCTGTTGCTTCGACTTCTACAGACTTGCCATCACCTACACAGATGTATCTTTCACCATCACTTAGTTCTTGACAACTCAGGCAACCTTATATAGACACACTGATGTGAGTTGTTGCACCAGAATCTAACCAACATGTGTGTACCGAAGTCAAATTAACCTCATAACAAACCAAAATAAGAAGTATATCTTTCTTTGCTCGTTATGCATGATAATTGACACACTGCTTCTTTACATGACCTTCAGCTTCACAGAGGAAACAACCTTTGGGATTTCCATCCTTTTGCTATTACTTTTGTGTTGCCGAAACCGCATCTTCCTTTGTTTTCTTTCTTTTGTTCCCTTTGTCCTTAGATGTTGTAACTAAGTGAGCACTTCCTGCCTTATCATGCTTCAGCCTTTCCTCTTCTTGGACATAATGCAAGATAAGCTCATTAAGAGAACATGTCTCTTTTTGATAGTTATAGCTCACCTTGAATTGACTGTATTGTTTTAAAAGAGATATCAAAACCAGATGCACTAATAAGTCTTCGAATAATGCCAACTTATGTGCTTTCAATTTTGAAGCAATGTGAGACATTTCCATAATGTACTCTCTTATATTTCCTTTTCCTACATACCTCATTGAGATAAGTTTTGCCAAAAGTGTACTTGTTTTAGCCTTTTCATTTTTAGCAAATCTTTTCTTAAGATCATTAAAGAAACCTTTAGTCGTAGTAATCTGATCGGATATAGTACCCCAAAAATCTTTTGGAATGGCATGTTTCATGATCATTAAGCTCATACAATTTGACCTTTCACACATTTCTATCTCCCTCTTTTGATCAGAGGTACTCTCACTAGTAAGTGGATCAGGTTGATCGACTCATAAAGCAAGATCCAAGTCTATAACTCTGATAACAATCAAAACGCTCTCCTTCTATGACTTAAAATTGGTGCCATTAAGCATAGGAATTGAATTAACATTAGCAGAGATATTTGCAGCAGAACCAAGAACTGAGCAGAAAACAAAACAAACAAAATCTAATTACTCACATAACAACACTATAATATGCCAAACTAATCATATACAGATAATGGTAGGACCCCATCACAAGATACCTAGCACAACTTTAATATTTAGTCTTTGGACATAAATACTAACTTATAAGTGGTACCTTAGTGTAATGATCAAACATTAGCAATAAGATATGTCAAACAATAAACCTTTCTTTCGACCGATTTAATGTTCACATATTATACTGAATAATTGCCACACATTTACCACCATAAGTCAATATTCGTATCAATAACGTACACATAAAACTTTTTAACATTCTAAGTTAAATTAATTTTCATAAGGGAGGTTGCTTTGGCAACATGTTGCTTCAATTAATTTAATTTCAAATGTTATATATTTCTTTAAATTACCAAAATCTGAAATTAAAATACCAAATTTTTGCATAAGCTGTATGAAAGCGCCATAGCTCTAATTTCTTGATGCTATGACACTAACAATCTTATCAGCTCAAATTGAGAATTGGGTCAAAATTTTACAAATTAAACAACAAATTATAAATTTTGAACCCCAAAACTCATCCCTCATAATATTAATTCATAACATGCATACTAACAAGTATGAATTTAAAATTTTTTTAAGGGTTGTTTTTGGTCTTTATCTGAATCTTGAATCACGCAGCATATATAAAGCTTTTAAAAAATTTTGTTTTATCATTGACAGCCGATGGTTAAACAATAACACCAAATAAAAGTCATTATTATCTTTATACAATCGTTAAATTGTAAAACCAAATAAAGTAGTTTTTAGTTATTATCTTATGGTCAAAACTTAAACCAAAGCTTATTTATTAAAAGACAATAGAAACATTATTAAAAGCCATGAAACATACTTGAAAGCTGTTAAAGGTGATTCTTCTCTTTATCCAAAGGTATAAGGCTTTACTAAAGCAAAAATGGTCATGGCTTTTATTCAGAAACGGATGATAGACCATTCTTGGGTAAAGGTTAAAAGCTTTTGAAAACCACCTTTCTAACACAGCTTACTATCATCGTATGTTTTCTTTTTCTTTTAATACCATAAAAACAATTATTAACCAGATCCATAGAACCAGTCAAATCCATCTACAGAAACGATTTCAAGATAACTGAAGACAAAAAGAAAATCATTCTCGATGACCCAACTATGAACAAGTCTCTGATACCACTTATTAGATTTTGTTAATCCCCTTAAAGCCAGGAATTGTTCATTTCAAATAATCAAGAATTAATAAAAGCAGAAACATACCTGAATCCATTGTGAAATCTGCGGTAGATTCTTGCAATTTTGTCTTCCAAATTAGAACATAGCCTTTTCTCTAGAGTTTTTACTTAATTCTCTGTTTTCTCTCTAATGATGGGATGTCGGAAAAAAATTATGCATATGTCTAATTTGGGGACCATAACTACTTTTATTAGGGTAAAATCCTAATCTAATTTCTAGTTTATCCCAACATAAAACTGAAAATTAAAAACCCAGTCTCTACACATATAAAGCCCACACTTAAAATAAATACATAAAGCCCAAAATACAGTAACCATATTAGACCACTTTAATTAATTAAGCTTAACTTCATATGATAGCCTTTATACACAATTATACACATATAAGCCCATATGTTTGATTAAAAATCCATACAGCTTACAGTTTTAAATATGTGGCGTAGGACTGGAAAGTTTTTATCATATCATTATACAAGACCTATCGTTATTCTTTTTCTTTTTACTGTATACTTTAGCATATAATATCTAATTTTTTTCTTGAGTGTCCTTCTTTTTGTCTGTAAAGGTTTGACGTTTAATAAATAACCATCGGTAAAATTTTACTACATTGAATGATTTAGTAAATGGGGTTAATAAATGATCTAAAGAAATAGTAAAATGTAGGTGGCAGTCATTTCATTTCAGTAAAGGTCCCTTAAATGAATGACAAGAGAGGCATTAGTTAAAAAGAAAGATTGCATTTAAATAATAAAAAAATTGATATAATCCTGACAAATACTATACGATGATTCCAAAACGATGGCTTACGAGATGCACCAGATCACCTATGCCACTAATGTTGGTCCTATTATCTGCCTAAAATAAAACTTCGATGTTTTAACTCATTTTAATTAGACCAAACATTCAATGCCTTAGCTTATTTCGCTTCAGCCAAGCTGATTCCTTGTCTTTCTTTGATTTTGCTTCCCGCCTCAACCCTTTCTTTCCCCTATTAATTCATGGAACATCTCTATCCTAGATCGAGCGTTGGGATTCTTAAAGGCTGAGGTATGCTTTGCCACTCTCTCGCTTGCGTTTCTTCCATGAACATCACATATTTTCTACATATTTTCTTGTACGCTTTCTTTTTTTCTCTAACCATTTTAGGTGCTTCTCTCTACACAGAAACATACAAACAGTGATTGTTTGAGTACCCCCCATAAAACGAGTTTTAGAGGTAGAGAGAGATAAGAACTCGCTGGTCTGGTTTTATTTTGTGGGTTTGATTTCTTAGAGGAACCAACTTTGCTGGTGAGAGATGGAGATTATGTATTACTAGTTGACCAAGTCATTATATCAATACTCTCTCAAAGTCTTGGAGGCTGATATATAGCATGCTATATTGGAGTTATGTAAATATAGTACCCTGGAAAGCAAGTGTATTTATATGTAACTTTATCTTCTTCAGTTACAGTTTTGTAATGAAAATATTTATTATTAATAAAACAAAAGAGTTTGGTTTTA
>JAOTAY010019965.1:0-13865 GCA_025629805.1 Erythroxylum baracoense
GCCGACGGTATTTTCTTACCGTCGGCAATATTTGACCTTCAAAAATTCCCCGACGGAATATTCACAGGCCGTCGGTATATGTACCAACGGACAACATACCGTCGGTAAATGGCGAAGCAATTAAATTGCGGGAACAATTCCCGCTTTTTTTACCGTCACTGAGACATGTTCCGTCGCTAGTGTCTGTCGCAGATTTTGGGCTGCATTTTTTCCTACAATCGTACCGACGGACTTATTATCCGTCGGTAAATTTCTATTTTCTCCGACGGAATATTTAATTCCCGTCGGTAAACGACGACGGAAGTTTTGTCGTCAGTAATATTCCGACTCTAATTCGCAATTTTCTTGTAGTGTTTGGAACCCGAATTTCTTATCAATAACTTTTCTCCAAAATTATTACAAAAGTATCGAACATGCTATAACCATAATTTTTTTGGGGTATATTTCTATCATCTAGATATGTCTTAGCTATTATTCCATATGTTATTGTAGAAAGTTTGTCTATGCGAAAGATGTAAAATATATGGGAGAAGATGTTGAAAGTTAGGATATTAAAATTGATAGGTTCTATTATTAGGACCTTGAGAGGATGTTTATAGAAGATATTATAAAGAACCGAAAGAAAATAAGTTTCTTCTATAGTGTACTAGGTGATAATCCTAAAATAGGTTGATGAAGGTGAAAAAATAATGATTTTGTGTTGGATATATGTAAGCTTATTGTAGAACATAAGGTGATAAAGATCTACATTGATCATAAATCCAATTTGTTACATTTAGACTAACTATGGATGTTGAAGTTGGTGTTGAATGGTTTGATCATATTGTTAATGCTGATCTTATTACTAATATTGTAGATGATGTCCCTATGAATGCCACTTATTCTATTGTCGTACAGTTTATCAATGAAGATGCAGTTGAGTAAGAAATTTTGGTTGTAAGAGACAATACAATTGATCCAAATATGTAAAGAGAGAATGTATCTACTGATGTACATATTAGAAAGGAGTTTAACTTAGATTTGGATGATGAAGAGTTGGCAGTCTTTAGGTATTTTGTTGTTTTTTAAAAGGGGACAACTAAAGTAAAAGAATAGAAAGTAATGTTTGTAATAGATAACGAAAAAACGGAAAGATAAAAAAAATTGTAACATAATGTGGAGATAATAACGATGGGAATGGTGTAAACCAAAGCAGCCATTAAAGTGTTTAGTAAGGCTAGAACTCAAAACATACAAGATTTGGGCAATAAATTGGCTGAAATTCAGCGGGATTGTTATAGAGACCCGCAGAATAAAGGTCTAAAGGTTATGGAGGCAGCTTGGATTCACAAATACCAGGAGGCTTTGTCATTGCAAAGTTCGATAATTAAACAGAAGTCGAGACAACTATAGCTTAAAGATGGAGCTTTCAACTCTAAGTTTTTTCATTCTTCGATTCTAGCTCGTAGAAACTCCAACACCATCACTGAATTGAAGGATGAGGTGGGAAATATGGTCAGTGGACATCTGGAAATTACACATCATATATGTGAGTTCTTTATGCAGCTTATGGGGACTACTGAGTGTGTTAGAGGTGGGTTTGGGGTTAAAAATGTGCTTGAGTTCTGTCCTAGTCAAGAAAGGCTGGAAATGTTAAATGCTCCTTTCACTACTCAATAAGTCAAGGCAGCACTATTTTGGTTACATAGCTCGAAAGCTCCTGGTCCAGATGGTTACTTTGCAGGTTTCAGCACACTTTGCATATTACAGGTCAGTTGTTAACGGAAGCGGTGTTTTTCTTTTTGGAAAACTCCTAAAGGAGATAAATCACACATACTTTTGTTTGATACCCAAGAAGGAGAGGCCGAAATTGATCATAGATTTTTGACCTATTTCTTGTTGCAACACGGTATATAAAATTATTGCATCTCTTTTGGCTGATAGACTAAAACTAGTATTGATAGATGCGGTCAACAAAATTCAAGGAGCTTTTCTACCTGTTAGAAGTATTGGACACAATATTCTGTTGTTGCAAGAACTGGTAGGTGAGTATCACACAGGTAAGAAGATTCAGAGTTGTACTATTAAGATCGATTTATATAAAGCCTATGATACAATTGACTGGGGATATCTGAAAGATTGCCTAGAAGGGATTGGAATGCCTACGAGATTCTGTCACTGGATACAATGTGTCTAAACTCCTAAGAGGAGTGTATTAGTAAATGGCATCCCTTCAACACCATTTCATATCACCAGAGGGATGAGGCAAGGGGACCCGCTTTCCCCTTACCTTTGTACTCTTGCCATGGAGGGTCTTTCTAGATTACTGTCCAGACTGGTGGAGTGTAACAGGAGGTTTCAATATCATTATAATTATAGTGAATTAAAATTGTCTCATTTGTTGTATGCTGATGATATTACATTTTTGTGTAAGACGGATCCTCAGGTGATTTCTATGATGATGGGTATGATGAAGCTTTTTTCTGATTGATCGGGACTGAAGGTGAATACTCAGAAGAGTAGCCTATTGGTTTCTTCTGATGTGCCTAATCCGAAGCATTCATGACTGTAGTTCGGTTGGCCCTACAAGAAACTCCGTTCAGATATCTGAGTGTTCCCATCACCTTAAGTAAGCCCAAATATACTGATTTCCTCCCTCTTCTAGAAAGATTGAAAGGTAGAATATGTGCTTAGCAGAACTGGTTTCTTTCCCTTGCTGCTCGAGCCACTTTCATCATTTCAGTTCTTAATAGTTTACATATACATTGGGATGCCCATGTAGTAATTCCGAGGAGGGTGATTCGAGACATGGAGCAGATACTCAAATCATTCCTATGGGTCAGTAAGCATGAGCAACGTAAGGGAGCTAAGGTGAAATGGTGTGATATTGCTATGCCGAAGAAATATGGTGGATTGGGCATCATTCCCATCACTCAAATACAACGAGTTTTGATGATGAAGAGAATATGGAGATTATTCGTGGACATTAAAGCATTATGGATCCAATGGGTACAAACCTATCGACTCAATAGGCAGAATTTTTGACAAATTATGGCACAGTATGATCACTCTTGGCTATTTAGAAATTTGTTGCATATTAGAGACTTAATCTATCCTTATATCAAATGTCGGGTAGGAAACGGGGAGAATATTTGATTTTGGTTTGATAATTGGTGTCAAAACAGTCCTTTATGGGTGCGGAATGATTTATTTCCTCTTCATAATAGGCTTCAAAAGGATACTAAGTTGGCATGGATTTTTCGGGAGAGGGAGAGGGAGAGGTTAAACAACTGAAAGTTTGTTTCTTTGATTGATGAGCACGTTAATGGGTTACAACTGAATATTCAAAAGGATACTTATGTATGGTTGGCTCATTCTAATGGGAAGTTCACAAATAAATCTGCACATAAAATAGGGAGACAGTTTCTTGCTATTGTCCCATGGGCTGAATTGGTTTGAAGGCAAGTGTTATGTCCTAAAGTTGTTTTTTTTTTCTGTGGCTTACTATTAAAAATAGATTGCGCACCAAAGATAGATGGTTTGGAACCTTCGATCCCTTGTGTGTTTTATGCAAACATGTCAACAAAAGCCGAAGCCATTTGTTCTTTGAGTGTAACTATACTAAAACGATGTGGAGCAGATTATTGCATTTGCTTGGAGTCCCCAGATTCTCTTATGAGTGGGCTGAAGTGTTTCGTGATATTCTTCTGTTTTCTGACAAAGGGCAGCGTGATTCTATATTGATCAAGATGTCCTTCTCAATGGTAATCTATCATATTTGGAGGGAGCGAAACAGACGCCTTTATCAGGGAGAGGAACGATTGAAATATGAGCTTGCGACGACAATAGTTCAATTGATAAGGGAGCTCATTATTGTGCAAGGGAAACAAGATGAATTGAGTCCTGGTAGTAGAATGAATTGGTTCTTATAGCTGGTTTTAGTGTGCTTGGTTGTAGAGCTATAGACATGTTGTTTTGATTGGTTGTTTTGGTTTTTCCTGTCAAAGGGCTGTACATAACCTTTAGCTTTTGCTAAGCTAAATATATATATAATTTTAATTTAAAAAAAGATAAAAATATGATAAATTATTTTAAGTTAAATGACACCTATAGTTTTAAAGAAAATGATGGTTCAAATGTTGATAAGGGACTAAGACATAAATAAAAATTTTCTAAATTCAACCCTAATATGTAAAAGAATGAGATTAAGCTTAATATACCATTTGAACGATTCTAACAATTTCAAGGAAGCACTTCACAAGCTTGTTGTTCATAAAAGAATGAAGATTGTTTTCACTAGAAACACCAAACGGTTTATAGGAGTCAAATATGTAAGTAGGGATTGCAAATATTACAGATTAGCCAACTTTACAAGAGATTTAAATAGTTTTAGGTAATTATTTTTAATTTTCTAGTTATTATCATAATTATTTAGAAATCATTGGTGTTGTAAACTGACTACTTACATATATGTATGCAAGTAAGAGTTTTTGAGCAAAAGCACACGTGCAATCCTACTTTTCATAACAAAAATGTCAGTAAAAAGTATGTTTCGAATATTTCAAGAAGGGATCTTTAGGTAGTAATAGAATGTTGATAGGATTAGATGATTGCTTTCTTAAAGGTATTGTTAAAGGTGAGATATTAACATCAGTATGAAAAGATGACATTAATTAGATATTCCCTATGGAATGGGTTTTGGTTCATATTGAAACAAAAAACAAGTTGACAATTTAAAAAAAATCACTTTCTTAGAGTTATCAAAGAAGGACTTTAATTTAAAAGATGGAGGTGGATGGATAGTGATTCTTGATCAGCAAAAGGTTTGGCCTAAACTTTATTTTTTAACATAAATTTGCTTATATTAGTTATTTACTAATGTTTTTAAATTGAATGTTGCATAGGGTCCAACTCCCCAAAAACTGAAGTCATGTTTTATGTGAGAAATATATTTTCTATTCAGAGAAAAAAGGGATCATAAGGGACTTAAATTGGGAAGCTATTATCGTAATGATGTAAGTCCTCTAATGAACCTAACTTATTTTTATATTTAAAGGAATTAGAAGATTCTCACAGGGATTTACTAAATGTTCCAAAGGATAAATAGTTAAGATCATATTTCGACACTTCATTCAAGTGTGATATTTTGGATTATAAATTTGTGAAGTATTTAATGGAATCATTATAGAAGTTTGGATAAAGAACTTTATCCCATACTTAAAGAAATTAAAGTTCATATGATGAAGAGATTGGTTAAGAATAGAAACATGGTCAGTAAGTGGAGAGATGACAATAATCCAATAATAAAGAAAACAATTAGATTTAACAAGGAATTAAGTATTGATTTTAAACTTAAGACTAATGGTATTGGTAGATTTGAAGCAATGTGTAAATAAGTTACATAAAATGCAAACTTGAGATATAAGATATGTAGTTACAAAAGTTAGGATATGTTAAAAATCTCATGTCCACATGTCATTGTTACCATCAAGTAGATCTTGGGTATTTACCACACTATACAAACATAACAGGAGACAATTACGAAGTGGATAGAGTAGCTTTAAGCTCAGGGTAAATGCATACCAGAGTAGTGAAGGATCGCATATGCAGCGGAAACAAAAAATTGCAATCCTAAATTGGTCTATTGCATTTAATATTCATACTAATAGCAAGAACAAGTAAAAACAAATACCTGAAATTTGTGAGGATTAACCGGTAATGAACTTCGAAAATAAGAAGTCTTTATGCACTTCACATCAAAGAACATATCCCACTTTCAACACTTAATATGGCTATGGAGGATTTTGAAGAACTCTTTCTTCAAGAATGGAACAAAACAATTTTGTCTCTTTCTCTCTTGTTTTTATTTTAGATGTAAAGAACACAAAAGAAGAATAAAACTCCTTTCTTCCTTCTACTATTTAAAACGTACGTACAACATAAGAGGGAAAAAAACCTTCTTCTCTTCGTAAGGTTTTAATGTCATAAAAAACCAAAAGAGTCTCACACTTCTCTTCGTTTTTTTTCAATGTTCAACAACCTGGAAGAGTATTTATACTTTCTATCTTCACTACGTAAGTTTTAAAGTTTAAAACTTAAAAGACCAATAACTTCTATTCTTTGTATCTTACACGTACAAAAATAAAATAAGAGAGGTTGTGTACTTAGTCTCTCTTCGCTTTCGTTTTGGTTTAAATGTAAAACCAAAAAACCACCAAAGGCCATCCAACGCCTTCTTTGCTATTTTGATTAATTTCTTTGTTAATTCTTATTATTATTTATAAAAAGAAATAAAATAAAACTATTTTATTTTATTAATTTATTTTGCACAAGAGAGTTTTCAATATAATTATATTTTATGTGCTAGCAAAAAAAAAAGCCATATAGATTATTTAATAAATTATCTCATAATAAATTAAATAATTATAAATAGGAAATATTACGCTCGTAAGTGTGTGACCATATAGATTCATCACTAAGCTGGTAGACAATTAATTACTAATCAAGTTTGGCATCTAACAACACTCCTTAACGACTAGATGGTATGAAGTAACAACCTTACAAAGACGTAACCTGGTTAAGGATAATGTATTATTACCTTCCATCATTACAACTCTGGATTATTCTTAGGTATGGTTTAATTATCAAACACTATTAGATAACCAGCTATGTTAGATGTCGATCATTAATGATTGGTGAATGTCTTAAGAAACTCCTTTCCTCACTCATTCAATCACCCTGGCCAAGGTCTTGAAACAACCATTTAGATCAATGACAACATAGAGCTCAAACTCATTACCTAGAGTCCATAGATCCTATCTTGACTCATCACTAATCAGATAGGTACTTAATTATATCCAATGATCATTCAACTAGCATTTTTATACACTAGGTGTCTGACATCAAAACATAATGAGTGACCTATTGATTACTATGATGATGTCAGGTCAAAGGAAAATTATACATTTAAATCCTTATCAGAATATCCCATTTGATAGTTCATAGGTAATATTAACCATTGAGAATTCTCAGTTTGGTCAGTTCAATGATCGTATCTCCATATGCATCATCTATATATGTAACTTAGTAAATGAGATCTACTAATATCCATCCATTAGATACTATTATATATATATTGATCTAACTGGGTCATTACAGTCCTTATTTGATGATCATACGATCAAAAACACTTATAGATTAAACCTTAAAGACTTGACTCTCATTATCATAATCTCCATTATGATGGCAAGTGTATAAATTTAATCAACGGCTTATCATATTAGGATAAAAGCAATAAACATAAGATGATAATATAGTCATTTGTCATGTTATTAAACAAAGTTAATAGTCACAAAACAAAAGTATTCAATCTATTACATAACGATTGGGTCATGGGCATAATTTCAACAAGGAGTTAGAATGGAGAGTAGCACACGATAGATGGTTTAAGGAGATATTGATGCAGATAGCGGGACATCTTAAGATGTCTACACTACCTCCACCATGTTCTCCCCAGTTTAAGGTTTCACGACCCAAGGACCCTCTATCGACGGAGATGTCAAAGTCACAAAAGGATCGAGGAATGTTAATTTTGGTCTTCTCTTTTCTTTTTCTTATTATTTGTATTTTTTATTTACTTCGTTATATTATTTTCTTTTGTCTAAACATTAGTGACATATTATTTTAATCTATGTTATTTTTATTTCCATGTCCTTTAGTTATTTTCGTTATTGTTTTCTTTTATCTTTTAATCCTTTTTGTTTATATTTTACAAGTTTGGATATTTATATATATAGGATGGATCTTCTTCACGCCAGGACTCTATACATATTCTTATTTAAAGCAATACCAATAAACCCTTCTCAATTTTTTTCTTTTTTTATTGTATTTTTATGTGCTTATATTGTGTATATTGGCGACAATGTACAATTTTTAGTGTGAGGAAAGGAATTTCAATCTTCTTAAGTTTATTATAATCTTTTTTATTAAATCTGATTAAATAATATCTCGAATTAGTTAAAATCTTTCCAAAATACTTTAGATCAATATTGATTATTAAATTGAATTAGTATGCAAAAAGACGAAAGTTAAAATAAACTTGCTTTTATATGTCATATTTTTAGTAATTATTGAGATAATTAATTTGATTGAAAATTGCATATTATTTACACACAAGATCATTTTTGTGAGTTTTTTAACTTAAGAGTAAATAATTCGCAATTTTAAGCTCTTTATTCTTTCATGTATGTTATCGTACATAGTTGAATAATTCTAGAACTTGCTTTTATTAATTGTATTGAGATCACATTGTTAAATTAGAAACATTGAAATGATAAATGCATTTGGATTCAACCTTTTGTTTAGCATATTTTCTTGATAATTATGCCACCATATTTTATCTCTTAAGATTAACCAATTTTAAGACTTAGTTTTTTCATTGATTGTAAACTATTAGCCTTTACCTTATTTGTTTAAGCCTTTTTTATTATTTTTGAATCTTGAAGTTTATTTACATTTACTTAATTGCTTAAAACTTAAGATTTGAAAAGGTTCAATATTTCTTTAATTGTTGGTATATGATGGATGTTTTAAAAAATATGTTGCGAGCATAATAGAAGATTGAATCTAAATGCATTTATAAAGAACTAAGTCACATGTAATTTTGTTTATGTAAATTACATGATGGATGTAAAACAAACTAAGTTGCAAAAAAAAAATTATGACAAATGCATAATAACTAAGTTGCATGTAATTTTGTCTATGTAAATTCCCTTCAATATTATCATCCTTTTTATTAACCCTATCATACCCTAACCTATGCCTTGTTAAAACCTTGTATTATGACCTTTTGATTTTTGTTTCTAGTTTACTTAAAAGTAGCAGAAATATGATTTTATTGCAAGCTTATGGTTAAGAAACTTTCTATGCATTGATCTGAAAGTTCTTGCACTTTTCATCCTAAAAACTTTGACTGTATTGAGTGAATCTTGGTGAGGGTGAGAAATTTTGTGCTTTTGATTTCAAATTGATTATCTTTGTGATTGCTCTTGATTTTAACTTATGAAGGATGGTTCTATAATGAATTGAAACTAATTATATGTTAATTTGATTGATTTGATAAGATGATTTAGAGTGTGGATGGATAGGTTAAAACTAATAAGGGATGATGTTTATAAGTTTGATCATTTAGATTATGATTTTCTTAAGGACAAGCAAAAAGCTTAAGTGTGGGGATATTTGATTGTGGGGATATTTGATAAATGATTAATTGACTATATTTACATACCCATATTTAGTGTTTTCTCTTGTTATTTAATGGTTTTATAGTATTTTTGGAATTTATTTCACTTTAAGTGTGTTTCTAGGTGATAATTGTCTTCACAAACTAAGAGAAGATGTGATCGGGTGAAATTATGGCATGGAATGGAAGAATTAGAGATGTTATGGACTTACATGGCTGTCTATAGTGATCGTGTAAGTCTTTATAAATGTGTGGAGCTTTAAAAACATAATTCCTACATGTATGAAGTTACACACATTTGTAAGTCTCTATGACCATGTAAAGTCACAATTTGATGTATTTTTTGAGACACACAGTCACTTACATGGTCATGTAAGTAACTGTGTATATCTTTGAAAGATAAGGTTTTACCATAAAAGGATATTATGGAAGGCTACATATAAGGAGGTAGATTAGAAGCATTTTTTATTCGTAAGAGACACAAAGAAGAGGCAACTATAAACAAAGGATAACGAAAAAAAATGAAGATTATTGTTAAGCAAGTTTTATATCTAATAAACCATCCAATATCCACAAGTATACAGATTGTAAACTTGTAGTATCGAAAGGTATCGATCCCACAAGGAAATAGGTAAAACTAATTGAACCTAAATTTGTCTAAGGTAATAAAATATGATTTGAGTGAAACAATAACACAAAAATTAAAACAATGAAACAAAATTAATCAAATAATAAATATCAAGTGAGCTGCCAAAATTATTTAAGGATGAATGCATAGGGGTTATTCTTTCATTATTTTGTTCCCCCAATGATTATTTATCCATTTATCTGTGGATCCTAGATTTTCTAAAGGGTTGATTACTCTCTTTCAAGACCTAACCAATTAACTCTAATTGATTAACCCAAATTGTATACGAAAATTCCAAAATTTGCAACCTCTTAATTCAAAAATTTTTTCTAATTTTTCAATTAAATTTGAAGCTATCTATTGAATAATCAAGTTCTCTCACAAGATCTCTCTTCAAATGATAGTTGATTTTTTAATCACGTTACTTATTAAACTACCAACTCTTGTTAAGCAATTCAATCAGATTACTTTTGACTTACTCTCTTGATTTGTTGTGAAAGTATATGTATGCACAATTAACACAACACCAGAATATTGTATTGAATCAGAAAAGATCAAAGTCACAAAATAACTATGGAATATTTTCTAAGGGGTTGATTACTCTCTCTCAAGATCTAACCATTTAACTATAATTGATTAACCCTAATTGACTACAAAAATTCTAGATTTTGCAACCTCTCTATTCAAAAAAAATTTCAACTAGATTTGAAGTTATCTATTAAATAATCAAGTTCTCATATAAGATCTATCTTCAAATGATAATTGATTTGTTAATCACGTAACTTAAACTACCAACTCTTGTTGAGCAAGTTAATCATATTACTTTTGACTCACTCTCTCGATTTGTTGTGAAAGTATATGTATGTGCAATTACACAACACCAGAATATTGTATTGAACCAACAAAGATCAAAGTCGCAAAATAACTATGGAATAAACCCTAATATGGAAATTAGAACATCATAAACGTAATAGACAACTAAGAATTCAAGTTTCACGTCAAGTTTGATGAAAATAATGAAGGAAAGAAAGAAAAACTCTATTCGAGCTTAATCTGGAAAAATGGAAATCTGGACGTCTTTCTTAATCTTTTTTATTTGATCCACTTTTGCAAGATGGAAGTAGCATTTTTTAGACTTTTTAATGTTCTTAAATAGTCTATTAGGGTCTTGGAGGTGTAACTAGGGTTTTCTCCTTTTGATCGGTTCCAAAAATGCTTCCAACCTTTAAAACAGATGGAAAAAGTCGCGTATGCGGCATCTGTCATGAGTGCAACCTTGAAGTCACTATTGTGTCTCTGGAAAAATTGTTTCTGTCATGATCATGACTCAAGGTGATTCACATGTCACAATCGTGACCTTGCCCATTCTGCTCCATGCACATCCAACTCTTTTGTTCTTCATTTATCTGATCTCTAACACCAACAAACACATTAAGTAACATATAATTAAGATTGAAAACATGCCTTAAACCACACAAACACTTATGATATAAATAAAAATTCACATTGACATAATTCCAAGCCTATACATATGATAATTATCTAATAAACACTCAAAAGCACACTAAAACACCTATCAATTACATCACAAGATCTGATAGAGAGCATCATTCAATCTAATTTGTATGAAGATTCATTAGAGACGAAAAGGGGGATTTAGAATATGAATTCTTTTATTTATATTTTTTTCATATGAACAATTGTTATTGGATTTGTTTTCTACATGTAGGAACTAAATTGCTTAGTGCCTAGGTGTCAGGACACCTAAGTTATTATAATAATATGATTTAATCTTGTATTCAATGCAATTTTATTGATTGATTTATTGCGATTCAATTATGCATTATGGTCTTGAACTATTATATTTGAAATATTAGTCCAATATTTGATTTCATACGATTGAGATTAAGAAATCCTTTTGTGCGAATAGATCTATTATAACTGGATGAAGTTTTATGTAAACCTAGAGATAGGTCAACATATATCCTCTAGATTAGGGTCAAAACTAGTAGCGAAATTCACAAATCAATAATTCAATTTAACTAAAAAGAGATTTTAGTTAATCAACTGTGGGTTAGTTGTTAATAGTCTTGAAAAAGATATTAGCATAAGATATGAATTTTATGGTCCAATAATCAGTAATTTAATTGTATGATAAAAGGTTAGTAGATATCTTACAGGGATTCATCATCTAAGTATTACTTATTTGATATTGATTAATCGTAGTAATTTCTTTATCTGAGTTCATTACTGTGTCAACTTTAGTTTAGTTTGTTTTATTTAATTTTCAATTATGTTTACAACCTGATTTGGTGGTTAGACAATGGAAAAAAGGTTAATACTAGTACTTATAGTTCTCGTAGGATCGAATCGTACTTATTAGTTCTAGCTACAACAACGCCATGCACATGTGGTTTAAACTTATAAATCTTTATAATAAAAATAATTAAACATCTTGTCTTTCCATTAACAAAGAAAAGAGCCACCTTATTTTATCAACTAGAACCAATCTTCTTTCTAATTGGCTATCTAATTTAACAGGTCTCAAGACTATGAAGTCAACGTTCACGTATTTGGGTGTACCGGTCAACTCTAAGAGACCAACATACAAAGATTTTTTACCTTTGATAAAAAGGACATAAAGGAGAATTAATAACTCACATAATAGAAGTCTTTCATTTGCAAGTTGAATCTAGCTAATTAATTTAATCGTCAATGTCTATCTAATTAACGTATATGTCTATTTATCTTCACACTTAGTTCTTCTTAAGATTTTGATTAAAATAATGGAGAAGATATTGAGGTGTTTCTTGTGATTAGGTGATCTTTCAAGGAAGTCAACTACCAAAGTAAAATGGATAGATGTATGTCTGGTGAAGAATGAAAGGGATTATGAATCATCCCCACAAGAACAACAGTCAAGATTTTGATGATAAAGAGAATATAGATAATTTTAACGGATAACGAACCTCTACATGGTTAACGATATAGAATGATCATTCGTTCCTTAAGGAAAGGACAGGGGTTGGTGGCTAACTAGCTCGAATAGTTCATTTCTGTGCCTTATGTGCACGTGTTTTACTTGGTTAGATCAGTAATGAGGCTTACATCACTACAAGTTTGCATGGACTCTGCGGATTAACTTAAGGTATATGATCTTTTGGAGAATTCATACTCTATTTGTAATAATTCACTTTCGTAATTGTTGGAAGCTTTGATGGGCTCTTAAAGTAAATAAACTTTAACAAAATATGTATTTGTATTGATAACAAAGTTTATGAGTAAAAAAACACACACACAAAATACAAATATTTTTTTCTCTAAGTTCTACTACACTTTTCTCTCAATATTTCTTTCTCACAAAGAGCTATAGATCTCAAAACACTTCTTTTCAAATACTCTCTTTTCACTCTTTTACTTTTATACACACATAACTCTCTTGTTCTCATGAATATAAGAGGACATATATATAGGCATGCTAAACAACTTCAATTCTAATTTGGCCCACTCTAAGAAAATATTAAATTAGAGACGGAAATTACCGACGGAATCGAGAAATATTCCATCGGTATACCAAATTACTGACGGAATAAACCGACGGTCAAAAACGTCAGAGATTCGACCGTAGCTAAATTCACCGATGGAAAGTTTATCTACCGTCGGTAAAATTACCGACCAAAAAAGTAAACCGTCGGTAACATCAACAGAAAAGTTACTGACCATCTAATGTATTCCGTCGTTAAATTTACCGACCGGTGGCTTGCCCGTATGTAAATTTAGCATCGGAATGTTTCTAATACAGTCGGTAAACTTATCGACGGACAATTTTACCATCGATAAGTTTGCAAATATTACCGACGGAAAATACTTTCCGTCGGTATTGTATTTAGACAATTACCGACGGAAATCTTGCATATTTCTGTCGGTAAAAATTTTATTAAAATTTTTTTAAAAATATATATTTCCATTATATTTAAATTATAATCGTCGAACAATTTTATTAATAATATATATTTA
>JAOTAY010019966.1:0-13863 GCA_025629805.1 Erythroxylum baracoense
TTCATATTAAAGGAAATAATTTTTATTAATATTATTTTATAGAAATTATGATTAAAGTCACTTAAGCAAAGCAACAAGATAATTACATAAGAAAATAAAATATCTCTAAATTGAATCCTTACAGATCAAGTTATTGAAGCAAACGAGGATACTTAAAAATGAAAGCCAATATTTCTTTTTCAAAATTCTTTAATATTGGTAGAAAATTAAACATTTAAATTTAAAATTAAATTTCTATTAAAATAGCCTATTTTTTAAAATATGTAAAATAAATATTTTGTATATTTGAAACAATCAAGAAGTTTGCTTAGAAAGTTAACTATAAAATGGCTAAGTTTTTTAAAAAACAGAGTTTTACAAAATTTAGCTAATCAAGTGACATTCAGCTAATCGAGATGATAATGAATGATGAGTATTAAATATGATAATTAATCGCAAAATCTTTTGAAAGAAAGTTAGTGCAACTGAACCATAATTTTTAACTTGGCTGAGAAACAT
Source organism: Erythroxylum baracoense (assembly GCA_025629805.1). Lineage (NCBI taxonomy): Eukaryota > Viridiplantae > Streptophyta > Magnoliopsida > Malpighiales > Erythroxylaceae > Erythroxylum > Erythroxylum baracoense. Next base: position 499 of record JAOTAY010019966.1, read on the forward strand.
AAAAGAAAGTTATGGTTTGTGTTTCTTTTATTGTATATTTTTTTTTGTATTGAGTTAATGATTAAGGGAGGCATTAATTCTTGTTGAAAAAAGAATAAACTTTCTTAAAGGATGTATTTAGTTAATGATTAATGGAGGCATTAATTCATAAAGGATAGATCAATTAGGGATAACATTTTAATTGATTAGGATCTCCTTAAAGGTTATAATAAGAAGCATTTAAGCAAGGGTTGTGCCCTTAAGATATATATTTCAAAAGGCTTTAGAACTATTGATTGTAAATTTCTTTTAAACACATTATAAGATTTTGGTTTTCCTAAGTTGTTTATTGCATGGATAGATCAATGCATCTCAACTATATCATATAATGTTATTGATAATGGGGAACCCTCTAATATTATTAGAGGCTAGTTAAATCAAACCTTATCACCATGATCTCTTGACTTTTGTTATGGAGGTACTCATAAGGCTCCTCAGGGGATAATTTCAAGTTTTATTCTAAGTGCAAGAAATTGAAACTTTACAACTTATTTTTTTAACTAATGATTTTATCTTGTTCTCAAATTAGATAATAAATCCTTATATACTTTAATGATCATCTTAAACTCTTTTAAGGAAATCTCAAGTATCTTATTAATAAAGAGAAAACTGACCTACTCATCTCTTCAAATGCCTCCCAATTTGTAGCTTGGTTATCCTTCATCATTGCCAAAATATTAAAGGACCACCTTTCACTTATCTTAGGATTCTAACTCCATATATAAATCTACATATAATGATTTTCTTCCATTGATCAATAGAATATAGAAGCGATTATCAACTTAGTGCAACAACATTCTTTAATTAGCTGACAGAATCCAAATCATCAATTTTTTTTTGTAAGCAACTTGATACATATAGGTATTCCCATCTAATGTTATTTATTGGAATTATTAAATCCATTAAGAAACTTATGAGAAACTTACTCTATTTTAGAGATCATAAAAATCATGATTTTGCTAAAGTCAAATGGAAGGAACTTACTACTCTTAAAAATGGGATCAAGAATGATTCCATTTTGAATTGCTAACAAAACAATGATGATCCAGAGATTATGGTGAGTCTTAGTAGATAGCAATCAATATGGATCAAATGGGCATATAAATACTATCTAAAAGGGAATAACATTTGTTCCATATATCATAATAGCTCATCATCAAACTAAGGAGCTTTGTTAGACAAAAACTCGTATATAGGATTGGTGATGGAACTTACCCTATCTTCTAGTATGTCTTTTAGACTAATTTTAAAACCTTTTATGGATATTAGGGAACTCTATTCTCTACATCACCCAATACCTAAAGTAGCCACTGTGGAGGAAGTGCTTACTAATACAAGTGACGTGTTTAATCATACTCCTAAATCAACTATCATTGATGTTCTTTATAATATTTCTTTAAATCCAAATTGTAGGTACTCCATTATGTGAAAAGGCCCTTTCTCTTCCAAAACTTGCAGGGATATCCTCATATCTCAACTTCCTTTTGTCCCTTTAAAAATAGCAGTTTGGTGCAAATACTGTAGCCGTAGAGCTTATACTACTCTATAGCTTGCTATTAGAAGTAAATTTCATACTACTAATAGAATCAAGATATTTTTAACAACATTAAGCACTTGCCCTCTATGCATACTAGAGGAAGAAACCATTGACCATCTCTTTTCTCAATGCTTTTATAATGGCTTTATTTGGACATCTAGATATATTGTAATAAGCATACAAGTCATTGTCTTAATATGCTCTAGGCCATGTCTATGTTATAAAGGCTACTCTATGTACCCATTTTTGATTTATCAATTAATTACTTTCAACTTTCAAAAATATATATACAAGTCTCCATAATCATGAGCATAAACAAATCACTAACTAAACACTTTAGAAGATACTAATATAGTGTGACTTATATTAATGACTCGTACAATTATACTTCTTCTTTTCTTGATGATATTTCTATGTTTAATGTATAAAATATATATTGGATTGTGATTATGTGATCCTTTTACTCTGTTCATGGTGCTTAGTCAATTCAGTTTTATGAGAACTTTGGGGTATGATATTTTGAGTTTTTCATATATTGTGAGATCTTTTAACTCTAATATTTTGCTAGACTTTTGTATATTGAAAAGACAGATAGACTGAGCAGACCTAAAACAAAAAAATCTATAAATTATGATACTTACAATTTCAAGAATACTAAAGCATGGTATGATGAATATTCGTTCCATAATAATATTTTTTCTTACAGGCCCTATATTGTGTTTGTAGCGCCCCGTTATCATGGGGTACATACCAAAACACCCTAAGAACACTGCAGTACATAACCTATGATAATGGTGCCCTACGTTCAATCACAACATTCACTTAACATGGCGTCATCATTCTTTATTTTCTTATAGGACATTATAATGAAAAACACCATATTTTAAAGCCCAAATTTCTCCTTTCATTTTATAAAACCAAATATTTACATTGATAGTTTTCAATATTGTTCGAATATAAGCATCATCATATCCTAATACAAAATATACTACATGAAAAAGGAAATACACAAAAGGATCTATCTAATCTTCCAATCTCAGCTGACCGACCTTTGAGCCATTTCTTCTTTTTCCCCAAAAGTACAATACTATACTCCTTGTAGCGTCTCTTAGTAGCTAAAGTCGTCTTTCAGTTCTGAAAAATCAACGTTGCAATTTTGGTGAGTTTTGCGAACTTAGTAAGGAAACCATCATCGATTGTTCACTCTATTCATGCAACACATCACACATATAACATATAATTCGCATCTTTGCATTTTGCATAAATTATCACATTACACATTCTCACTTAAGGTAAGACAATTTTGCATTTCAAACAATCAAACATACTTATTAAAATGTATATGAAATGCTCATGTGACTTTTTTCCAATTATTATGTTGTTATGATCGAGTGCCTAAGCTGTCCCATATCCATTGTGGATACCGGGCTTATTTATACTGTCCCTTATTCGTTGGGGATACAGGGCTCATTTTACATGGTAAGCCTTTGGCTCTTAATCACATTTGGAGCTTTAAGCTTGTTTTCGGTGGCTACTCAGGTCACAACTCTCATTATCTGACCATGCATTCATGTATGAAATGCATCTCTCAAATCAATCAATTATGTCAAGAAGCATTTAGTTCGTCACATTCATATACAAGTAGCACTTCAATATCACATTCATGCATCCAATCTTAGACCTTCATTGTTTGGCTTTAACATAATCAAATCACATTCATATCATCATTCAAAACATATTCTAAAGTAAACAATTAATTGCGTGAAACCGTCTAGGTTACTCACCGATTGCTCCCGAAGCTATTGCCTCGAAGTTCTGGCAATGTCTAGATGTTGACATTCAATTGCTTCTCTATATCAAGCAATATATACATATCATACTTTTGAACAATTATAAGTGTTTGTTAATGCACATGTATGTATATGAAATATGCACAATGCATGTTCATGACAATCCTGGGTATTGCTCTATTATTCTCGTCATGTAAACATTCATATTTCAAAACTCACATAAGTATAATTTGTACTTAGGGTTTACAATTCCATAAAATAATTTGAATCTAATTTCATAACTCATTTAATCATTCCAGATTTCTCTAAAAACAGACTTTCGAGTCAACTTTACATGATCATTATTACCAAAAAAATTAAGTAATTTGGCAATACTTTCTTCTATAAAAATATTACCCATTGTCTTAAGTTTCTAATGACACCAATATAATTCAATTTGGTTCAGTATTCCAAAAGTTATACTCCAAATAATTCGAACTATTCTTCAACTATAATAGTATTCTATACCAAATTTCAATTCAGATTCTGGAATTCTAGAGATAGAATTAAAATTCTACTTCTTCAGAAACATTTTATTCCTATATCTCTAGTATAATCTATATCAAGAATAATTCCATTTGGATAACTACAGAACAAGTTATGTCTAAAATATCGAAGAATGTTCAGTGAAAATATTCCAGTTATTAAATTCCAGAACTCCTCATCAATTTCATCCTAAATTCATCAATCAATCTCCTCCAAATGATTTCAAATGGTGATAAATTTTGCTGGAGATATAGAACAATGTGTTTCGAGTCTGTTGGTTCAAATCCTGTGTCATTTGGATGTCAGGAGAAGTTGTTATGGTCAAAAGAAGGAAAGATGTTCAAAATAGGCCCCTATTTGAAGAGCTTCGAAGTCACAAACGTGCACCTGCACGATCATGAGCTTCTAAGTGCTTCTGCGATGTGCATGATCGTGACTCATAAGATTGCTAGAAAAGTCAACATCTCCTTCACATTTTTCTGCATTTCTTCTTTCATTTTTTTGCATTTTCATTTTCTGCATTCTCTTCATTTTTATCATTCTTTCTCATTTCCAGACATCACCTTACACCTATTCTTTATCTCTAAACTCATTTTAAATCATCTATTAGTTCCTGGAATTCTTAAATGTCCTAAGTTGAACATTTGAAGAAGTAATATAAGTTTAATATATTAAATTATTAAAAATTCAGAAAAAAGAACATAAAACTTTAGTTAACGCAATATGCACCTCTATTTGGTTGTAAAATTTCTTTTCAAGTAATATGTTAGATACTCTTGCATGCCTTGTTCAATATGATAATAATCCAAGTTTCTAAAGATAGTCTAGGTATCCCACTGCAGGTAGTTCCATGTTTAACATTTATTCCAATGTTTGAATTAAACATGACAATTATTCCCAGACCTGGTTTGACTCGGCCTAGTATAGTTTGAAGTTAACAGGCTAGACCTAGGTTGATTGGGATAATAAATATGGCCGACTTGACCGGTATTGGGCCCATCGGGATGGGGTTCAGACCATAGGCTAGGCCTTGGCCTGACCTGACCCATTGTCATCGCTAGTTTGAATTAATTATCTCATCCACTTGCAAAGTAGAATTTAGGACCTAAGTATTAGCTTAATGTTAAGTTATCTTTTCTGTATGGTGTGTTAAAAGAACAAGTTTTTATTAATTAACCTCTTAGATTTTTTAAACCTAGGTACGAAGAAAAGGTTTACAAATTTAAGATGATTTAGATAATTTTAAGATGAAAGATTATAATTCAGTGTAACTCCAATGGATAAAAGCATGAAATTAGTAAATAATCCAGGTGGTGAGTTATTAAGCAGTGCTCAAGTAGCTTATGGTGCTACCATCATGACCTAAAAATTAAACCATAAATGATGATTAGTACATAATACCAAATATCAACCAGTATGGACTTGTTAATCTAAATTCTTGGTGGCTTGATTTCCTTTTTTTATTTTTTCTTAAAGTACTTTGTGAAAAATAAAGAACCTTAGCACCAATACTTGATGTTCTGATTACGAGAAGTTCGTATTACTATAGAATATAGGAAGATGAAATATGAGGAATGCTTTCTAATGGTAACTCATACCTTCATGCTAACCTTAACAGATATACTTTGTATAAAGTATGAACCAGTGTCATACTTGATATATGGAATCATTAATATCAACAATAACAAGTGTGCAACATCGTGTTTATACATATTAAAATTGTGGATTGTAGTCTCATTTGTGGACTTCTTGGACATCAAAGAACCCCAAAAGGAGATTTTATAGAATTCCAATATATGAGGTAAATTTTATGTATAATATCTTTTTTGTTATAGGGATTATAACAAATAAATGACTATTTATCTTGTTTATTGTAGGGAAAGGAATGCTGCAGTTTCTTTAAATGATTTGAGATTTACTCTACAAAGTATACATGACATGAAATGAACAAAAGGGAGATGGTAAACTTACTTGGAGAGATAGTAAATTGGATATAGGACTTGATGTTATTTACCTTAGATTATTGATCATAGGTTTATGTATGATAAGTTTAATATTTTAAACCTCGATAATACCACAAGTGCACGGGTTGTGCACGTAGTACCTAAGATATCGATCCCACGAGGATGAGTAACTTAATCCTAAAATCTAAGGCTTAACTCAATTTCACAATAATTCAAAATAACAAATTAATGCAAAAAATTAATCAATCAATAATCAATCTCAAGAATTAAATTCAAAAATTATAAAGAAGATAGCAATGTGCAAAACCCAATCACGAATCAACCAAGGAACTACCAGTTGAGAGAAAGGGAGTTTTAATACAACTTTAATGGAATCCTAATTGATTATAAAATTACCGAATTACTGGGTCTAGACGATCCTAGGTGGATTACTCTCTCTCGAGTTATATTCTTTAACCCTAATTGATAAACCCTAATTAGATTATGGAATTGTAATCTCTAGATTCTTAATTGAACCAAAAACTAAATTAGTTCTGAAATTGTCCAATAACCTACCGAAAACCTATCCATGATCTCTCGTTACACAAATTTACTGGTTTGATTCGATTCTTAATTTATCAAACTACCTAATTCTCGTTAGCCCAATTTGTTGATTTTCATTTGGTTCACCCTCTCGGTTTATTACCAAATTATTAAGAACAGAAACTGAATCACAATAACTCAATAAAAACATAAACAATATACTTTCATCAATATCAAAGACAAAATCTCGAAGGTCAGTATAGACATAACTCAGCATTCAACAAATCCTTTTGTAAACAATTATCTCAATTCTATACATCAATAAAATTGAAAATAAATTGGAAAATGCGATTATAAAGGAATGGTAGGGGTAGCAATGACAGGAAACCTCTTATTTTGGGAAGTACTTTGCATGGCTTCTTCTCTGTGTCTCTCTTCTTTTGGTCCTTTCTCAATCTCTCGATAAAGCTCTCTCTAGGGAATAGGATTTGGCTTATGCCAAAAGCTCTCTCTTTTGTTCTTTATGTTCCTTAAATACCTTGAAAGCCTTAGGGTTCATTCGGGGTTGAAACGGTTTGAAAAATTCCTCGAAACTTGATGCTTTCACCTGTTTTCGTATCTGCCCAATGCAGGCCACGATCGTGGCCAGCGTCTAACCCTTTCTGTCATGAGCGTGGCCTAAGTGCCATGATCGTGGCCAGTGTCATACCTTTCTATCATGATCGTAGCCTGAGGCATGGTGGCTCATATCTCTCTGTCACGATCTGTTGACCTGAAACATTAACAAACACATCAAGGTATCTCAAAAATTTAACATTGAAGATCAAAGACTCATAGTAACCTATAAAAACACTTAAAACACGTAAACTAACACAATTAAAACCTAAATACACACTACACACTCAAATTAACACTTAACACATTTCAAATTAAACCTTAAAACATGATTAAATCACAACTATCAACATCCCCACACTTATACATTTGCTTGTCCTCAAGCAAACAAAACAACAAATACATACGAAACACACAACATATAATGCAATAATGAGGCAATGACTTCAACTTCATGAAATAAATTTAATCTTAAACACAGTCATATAAGTTATATCAAATCATTAACTTGCAAAATCTGAGTCTAGGGGCTTTGAACTAAGTATACAAATTAATCGAGATCCAAGTGTTAATTTATTTACCCTTTTCAATTGTACACACACATTAATAATTCTTTGGTCCTTCAGACTCTGTAAATATTCCTAAGTATATTTTCATGAAAAGTCAAGCTTATTATAAGTCCAGTTGGTTTTTATTAAGAACACACATTTTTTCATTTATTTATTTAAGCAAGGATTTAGTCTTTTACTCGAAGGAAAACATTGGTGATAAATGCCGATCCGATTACTTAACTAAGTCATTTTTATTAAACAGCTTGGTTGAAATATCATTATAGCTTTTTGACCCGAAGGCACATATTTGTGATGCCTGTCGATCCGGTTATTCGACTATATCACGTTTTCAACTAGCTACTAGCTCTATTCATAACCCAAAGGTTAGTAAAATAGTGAATTATTTAACACAAATTTTTTTATTGCCTACGTTGTTATTTTAACTACTCGTTTTCATGAAAAATATTAGTAAAGCTACGAAAGTTGAAAGGCCACAAATTATGAATGAATGTGACAATCTAGAGGGTGCTAAACGTACAGTAAATCCTAATTAAGTTATATATTTATCCAAAGATCCCAATTCACTAATTTTGCAAGCTAATGATTATTCATAATCTAATAGACTATGTTCAAACTTAAATAAATTTCACTCCATCTAAGCCATTGACACATTCAAAGAATTCACAAAATGCAACCTAACACTATCATACCATATGCAAAATCACATAAAAAGTAAAACATATAACCCTCCCCACACTTAAACAACACATTGTTCTCAATGTGAGAAGGGAACAAACAAGCACATAAAAGACAAGAAGAAATATAAAATTAAGGTAAATAAAAAATAAAAAATAAAATCAAAATAAGGAAAAATAGAACTGAAAACTAATTTGAAAAAGAAAATTGGGTAAGTCAAAATTTCATGGAGATGGAGGTGGTGATAGTGTCAGAGGCAGTAATTGAACACCCTGAGCCTCGAAATATCTGTGGATTTGACGGATATCCTAGCTCTGGCGGCATTGTTTCTGGGCCATCTCATTCATCATTCTGGTGTTCTCTGTAAACGTCTTGTTAGTTTGGGAGATTGCATCCAGAACTTCCATCCAGCCATGTTTTCTTCTTCCTCTTCCTCAGACTCTTCACTGGTTGAGTCCTCTTGCTAAGGCCACGCTGAACTCGATCTCACCTGACTAGCCCTAATTCTAACATGTGTCTTCTGGCTGATATCCCTAAGTTTCATGTTGTGGGACTTAAGGATTTTAGCCTGCCATAAGTGGTGATGGTTTACGAAGTCAGGGTGGTGAGCAGTTAACCCACTTCTATCCACGCCATAATATTAAGCAATGATAGACACTATATACTCCATTCCTAATTTTTTGCTCCTTTTATGCGGAGTTGTAACAATAGCATTTAGCACATGTGTGGATGCGCACACTCGAATGTTGTGGTCCATGCAACACAACATAAATAGTTCCTTTGTGGAACACTTATTGGTTTCTGTTTTGTCAAAAACCAGCTGACATATGAATTTGTGCAGCAACAAGTGTTCGTGGGACCTTATTATGTTGTTATGAGCATTCTTGGAATGAAATTGCTCTATTCCAATGAGTTCATTCCAATATTGAGAGGGATGAAAATCATCATGTTGATCGATGATGGAGGATTCGGTGAACCCACACATATCGTACATGATTTCTACATTCAATTCATAAGCTCTTGGTCTCAACCTAAACCACAATTCCTTGGGATTCCTAGGGTCATAAGTCAATGAAGTGAAAAATTCCAACGTGAGCTTCTGATAGATAGGAAATTGGAACTGTATAAATTGGGCCCATTGGATTCTTTCAGCTAGCTTTTCTACTCTCTCACACAATTCTAACCTATCGAGTGTTTCAAAATCAAAGTATTTGTGAGCTACTATCCTTCTAGCATTTAAAGATCGAAAATGAGTATCTTCCTCCTATGTGTAGATCGGGAAGGGCGCGTCAAAGTTTGTTGCTCGATTTCTTCTCCCACGTCCCACAACTTGATTTCATCCTGTTTGCTCCCATCGAGCTGATTGCTTAATGCACGAAATAATTCTTAGGAATTGAGTAGAATTTGGAAGAATTTTGGAAGTTTTTAAATTTTTAGAAAGATGTGAGAGTGTTTGTAGGCTTGAAGTCTGGAGAGATAAAAAGTGAAAATGAAAGCAAATGTAAAAGTAAAGTTAGAATTGAATATATAGGTGGTTAAAAGGGGAAAATGGTAAAAATTCTTTAAAAATGCGTGCTCCCCTTATTTTGCCTAGTCATAGGCCACGATCGTGTCCTAACAGTTTTCCACCAATTCTAATTTTTCTTCTTTTGCTCTTTTCACAGTCTATTCGAATTCACTTCTTAATTCTTTTACAGCCCCTTTACCTTTTGTTTGCTTGCTCAATCATCCACTTTGTCTCGAAATTCCTATTCTTTCTTGATTTTATTCAAAAACAAAATAATCTTAACTACATAATTTCAATCATTTTAACAAAATAATCGAAGGAACTAATTTTCTATGGGTTGCTTCCCATGCAGCACTTTTTTTAACATTGGTAGCTCGATGCTCTTTTCTTGGAAACTTAACTGTGGTCAATTATGAGCAGCTTGCTTCCACCCTTTTCGTTTAATATCAGCTTTGTTGCCTGTAAGTAAGCTACGAATTGCAACATAATTAGAAGGAAACCGTTGATAACATTATGAAAACCAATTAGGCTCAACAATGTCCTTCTTTTAAGTGAACTGTCAATAAAACAGGGAATAACAAAACTCCTTGAATCTTCCATTGCATCCAATAGTTTGTCTTGTACAAAGGTAAGTTGCTCTCTTTCTTCCTTAATCACCTTCATCTCCTCTGCTTCTTTTTCTTCCCAAATAGAGACTTCCATACTTTCTTCAAACTTGATGTCTGTTGTTATCTGTTCTTCATCCTCTTGCTCTTCAAAAGATTTGAACACATCAATTATCCTGAATGAGCAACTAACCTTCGGATTCTTAATTACATCATTCATGTTGAATGTCATTTGATCATCATCAATCCAAAAGAAAGAGTTCTTTTCCTGAACATCTCCCCAGGATTTTTCGATGTTCACATATGGTATATCAAAAACTGGTGAATAATAGGGATTGTTGGCATTATTTTCTTCATCCTCTTATTTAATTTCTTGGTCTTTTCTAAGGTCAGGTTTAGCTCGATTTCTCGCTGGTTCTGCTAACTTTACCCCATTCCTAAATGTGATATCCTGACATATCTCTATTGAATTTACATTCATGCTGCGCAGATAGTTTTCCTCACTTTGCTTACAAAATTTGCTGGAAATTTGACTTATTTGAACCTTTAGATTGTGAATAGAAGAGGTATGATCTTCTACTACTCGCTTAAACTTCTCTTCCAATCTCTTCTGGTTCTCTTCCATATCCATGATCTTGTCCATGTTTTTGTCCAGCTTGGAATCCCATGAACTAGATTCATCATGCTGAAATTTAAATAGGTCTTGATGTCCCATGTGAGTACTTGCATTGTTGGACCAATAGAAATCTGGGTTGTTCTACCACCCCAAAGTGGATGGGTTCATATAAGGATGATGATTTCCCCAACTAAATTGGGGCTTATTGAATTCCCCAAACGTCCCTTGATCCCTATAATATACATCCTCCATGATCACTCTTTTTATCTCTTCTTAGCATTCAACTCTTCAGATGTCTCATTCTCACTCTAAGAAGCCCTTATGTGTCTCTACCTTATGCCCAAAATTTTTTTAAAACTAATTTTAAAAAAACAAAAGATAGTGCAAAAGCCTTAAACTAAAGAACTAAACTAATTGCCTCCCCGACAACAGTGCCAAAAACTTGATTGTAGTTTTATGTATGATAAGTTTTAATATTTTTAACCTCGATAATCTCGTAAGTGCACAGGTCGTTCGCATAATACCTAAGGTATCGATCCTATGAGGAGGAGTAACTTAATCCTAAAATCTAAAGCCTAACTCAATTTCACAATAATTCAAAATAACAAATTAACGTAGAAAATTAATCAATTAATAATCAATCTCAAGAATTAAATTCAAAAATTATAAAAAAGATAGCAATTTGCACAGCCTAATCAAAAATCAACCTAGGAACTACCAATTGAGAGAAGGGGGTTTTAATCCAACCTTAATGGAGACCTAATTGATTATGAAATTACTGAATTATTGGGTCTAGACGATACTAGGGTGAATTACTCTCTCTCGAGTTATAATCTTTAAACCTAATTGATAAACCCTAATTAGATTGTGGAATTGTAATCTCTCGATTCCTAATTGACCCAAAACCTAAATTAGTTCTGAAATTGTCCAATAACCTACCAAAAACATATGCACGATCTCTCATTACACAAATTTACCAGTTTGATTCAATTCTTAATCTATCAAACTACCTAACTCTTGTTATCCCAATTTGATGATTATAACTTGGTTCACCCTCTTAGTTTATTACCAAATTACTAAGAAAAAAATTTAATCACAATAACTCAATAAAAACACAAACAATCTACTCTCATTAATATCAAAGACAAAATCGTTAAGGTGAATATAGACATAACTTAACATTCAACAAATCCTATTCTCAACAATTATCTCAATTCTATACATCAATAAAATTGAAAATAAATTGGAAAATATAATTGGAACAGAATAGCAGAAGCAGCAATGGCAGGAAACTTCATGTTCTGGGAAGTACTTCGCGTGGTTTCTTCTCCGTGTCTCTCTTCCTTCGATCCTTTCTCAATCTCTCGATAAAGTTCTCTCTAGAGTTTTTGGTATGTGGCCGATGTAAAAGCTCCCTCTTCTTGTCTTTTATGTGCTTTAAATACCTTGGCAGCCTTAGGGTTCGTTCGGGGTCGAAACAGTTTGAAAAGTTCATTGAAACTTAATGTTTTCACCTATTTTTGTGTCTACCCGATATGGGCCACGATCGTGGCTCTTCCTGTCACGATCATGGCCAACATCTACCCCTTTCTGTCACAATCATGGCCAGCCAGAATCAGACCTTTTTATGGTTGTGGTTTTGACCCGAAAGTATCTGAAACTTCTCCGTTCTTCTTCATTGGCCCTGAAACACTAACAAACACATCAAGGTACCTCAAAAACATAACATTTAAGCTCAAAGGATTGTTCTAACCCATAAAACACTTAAAACACAAATAAATCACAAACTAACATAATTATACCCTAAACACATACAAAACAGTCGAATAATCGGCTAAACACATATCAAACTATACCCTAAATTATGGTGCATTTCACATGACTCCACCTTGGACATCCATGCAACATTTGCTTCATCCATTCCTTTTCAACGTTTCTTACCATTATCATATCGCGATATTATCCTGAAACGTTTCCTCAATCTCCTAAGCGTGTGACGCTTTAGGTTCCCAATTTTTGGCCACTTAAATTATCTTTTAGTCCGAGCAATTAATGAATGGTTTCATGATGACAATTTACCAGAAAGTAAGTGTTACACTCTTTGATTGTCAATTAGCTGACATACGATCCTTTCTAAAGGTAATTACCTTGCAATTTGTCCTTTCACCATTCTATACCCCACTTAGCTCGGAATATGGACCATATGTCAACTCCCACTAGACTGACTACGTCATATCTAGTCTAAGTGATAATAGTTCTCATCTTGGGAATCTCATTACTTTTACTATCCGTTTGGTTGCTGTCTTCAAGATGCAGAGACAGAACGGAACAAAAATTTAGAGACAGAACAGAACAAAAATTGGAGACAGTAAGCTGTTTGGTTATGAAGGACAGAACA
>JAOTAY010019967.1:0-13863 GCA_025629805.1 Erythroxylum baracoense
ATTCACCAAATCTTCCTCATCATCATAATATGCATATTCATCAACTTCAAAATCTTCACTCTCTTTCCTACAACTTCTAGTGTCATTGTCTTCATGTTCAGTGGCCTTTGGTCTATCTAAATGCTCTATGATTTCGTGCGTGTCCACAGAATGCTCCGCAAACACTTGCACTAACTTATACTTGTTTAACAATCTACACAGCTCTTGACAACTATCATCGTCCCATAACAACCTCGATCCATCCCTATGAGTCTTGCCTGGAGTTAAAAAATGCATGCGCCCACCATTTGCAAAGCCAAAATTTTTTTATTCTTTCATGAACCTGTAATAACCTAACATGTCAAGATTTCTGAAATTCATGTTATAGGTCTCACCACCAACGTATGTTTTTGTCCTCCCTTTAATCTCATAATGACCACCATAACGCATCTCCAAGGTATATGGGGGATCCATCCTGTGTGTTTTTAAATAACAATATCTAAGCAAATGATTTTTTTTAATTATGCACAAACAACACACATGACGCCTTCTTTTTCATTTTGGGACCACAACATTTGCGTTAAACAGACATGAACAAAACACAAGAAGGAAAGAAACGTAATTAATTTGAAATGGGACCACATATTATGCAAAACCTGTACATTAAAACCTTATTTACGTTTACCTTTGCTCTTGTACATTCCAAAGTAAACCTATTTAAGAATTCAAAAACTTGCTTCTCAATTATTGCCTTACACGTCATTCTTCATAATCTTTCAACTTTCACATTCAGCCACCTTCACTCTTCTCTTTCCAGTAGATTTCCTCTTTAATTCATACGGTTTAGTTGTAAAAGTTGAGACCTTTTTGGGCTCTTAGTTCTTTGTTCTCTGCTTCACTATTTTGTGCTTCTTTTTCTCTCGATAAAGGGGTTTTGTCTCTTTTTTTGGTTTTGTTAAGATGGTGGGCCCCACATACGGTATTTATACCATATAATACCATATTTGTATTATTTTCATATTCCTTCATTTATATGAAAAATGTGATGGAAAATAGAAAAAGGTGGGCTGAGGGGTAAGTGTGTCATAATTGGGTCAAAAGTGCCAAAGTGAAGTAAATCAAATATTACAAGTGTTATTGTGATTCAATTGATATCACAAGGAGTTTTTCGAATGATTAAGCATAACACAGGGGTGTTTTTATGGGATTTGCCCCAAAAAATTGCACCCTTAATAGATTGCAACACATAGTCATAAGATCTAAGGAATTTGACCTTCTTATAATAATCATCTACAACTACCTCCACCTTTTGCTTCTAATGGTGAATAGCACTTATAACATGCTTGTAAGAATATCCATAAAACTCTCATGCCAAACAACTATATGATTGGTATCTACCAATCCTTACAATATACTTGACATCACCCTTAGACATTTCATATCCCTCATCTCGATTTCAAACTATCCTCCATTGCATTGCGTCTTTCTTGTTCTTCTTCAATTTCTTCATAATAGTTGGTTTAACATCTGACTTTCAAACAAACATAAATTCTCTTACCTGCAAGCCTCTTTATTACCATGATTCTAATGGTCTCAACCATGTGATAACTAAACTATCTCTTATTGGTAAGGTCCACCCATTGAAGGTTTCACAAATATTTTTGTCAATAATTGGGTATTTTGATTCAAAAGATTAGTAGCATCTTGCTCACCTCTTCTTATGATAATCAAAAAATACTGATGAACATTTAAGTTTTATTTTATCTAATATTTTCAACTACTCATTGAATTCTACAAATGTTGACTATACACAATTCCAAAATTGCTTCTTCAAATCCTTTCCTTTCTATTTTGCATACCAATTATGGTGTATGTGTCTAGCACATATTTGATGACTGGTATGTGGTAATTTATCTTCCACATCCTTGATCAATCCTTATAACAATATAAAATATTAAGTTAATAGAAAAATTTGTATAACACTTCACTATAAATATATGAACAATAAGAAACCTTTTACATATCTAATATAACTGTAAGCCCTTCACCATTATCAAATTTCAAGTCAGAAGTCAGTAGATTTATAAATCATGTCTATGAATTAATATTCTCTACCTCTATAACGGCCCAAGACAATTGATATATCCCTCCATCACCATCCCTCCTAACTGCATTGAATAATTTTCCTTTGAATTCTGTCATTAGAAAGTAGCCATTAATATCAAAAATTAGCCTCAAATGCCTCCATCCTTTTTCCATTGCACCAAATCAAATTTATAATCTTTTGGATTGCACAAAAGAGATAATAAGTATGAAAAAGTGTATAATCTTACTATAGTTGCTAGATGATATGTGAAAAAATGTATAACTTACTATGATTTCTAGATGATATAAACAAATATAATTTTGTATACCTATAACAAAGAAGTATCTTCATTCCTCGCCAGCTGTAACTCTACTATTAAACTTAGATTACTAATCCTTAACTCATGTACATATCCTTGTGGCTTGGCATATTGATTCACAAAATCAATTGCCCTATATTTTTTTGTCTCCTCTTTGCTACTTTATGTTAGTTATGCATTATTGTGTGTTTTTCTAAGTATTTGGCCTGTGTTTCTTGTATAATAGGTTGTTATTGTTGTGTTTTAGAACTTATTTTGTATGTTTTTGTTTAGTTTGATCTTCATAGTTGTTCTTTTATGTTTGATGTTGATTTAGAGTAAGAATTGATCATTTTGATGTAGGAATGGAGGTTGACCATCTTTGTGATTAAGCTAGGGACCAAGAAAGGAGAAGAGAAGTGGAGGAATTGTAAGACAAGAACCCATGATCATGGGATTCATGCTAATTCCCACGATCGTGGGATCCCTAACCTGAAGAGACACATGGGTTTCACTTATTTTTAGGTTTTTGTGACTATATAAGGGCACAAATCCCTAATGCTGAAGAGGGGGTCGTGAGAACTTGCCTCTTTGAGCTAAAAAATAGATTTAGAGCCTAAAGAGAGGTAGAGAATTAGGATTTCCATACCAAATTGGGAAAAGAACACACCAACTTCAGATTTTTCAGATTTGGGCAAAAAAGAGGAGGTTCATCTAGTTCTTATTTTGTTTTTCTCTTCTAGCATCTTTATTATGGATTTTCTGGTTATTGGGGATGTTAATAACATTATGAGTGGCTGAGTTATTTGTAGAGATTACTTTTGAACTACTTATTAAACTCCTACTTTGTTGATTTAAATGAACGATGCTTTTGATGAATGTTGAGCTTATACCTTGCAATATATTGAGAAATTAAGTTCGGTGAATTGTGTAGGGCTGTACAATGAGAATTGACACTCTATAAACCTACATTCATCAATTTAATTGATTAGTTAAGGAGAGATCTTGGCTAATTAGTTGATTACCCATTGGATAACTTCATAACTAGTTAAATTGGTGAACTGATTTTGTAGATTGAGAGATTGCTTAATCATTTCTATTTAATTTGGCTGAGAACAATTAATTACACCTTGAGATAGAGTAGTTAATACATTAGGACATCTTACGTGAGGCACAATTCAATTAACAAGGTAGGAGAGTGATAAAATAGGGAAAAAGTGATTTCTAATTGTTAAATCTTGAATTCCAAGTTTATGTAGTTTTGCTTTATCATTTGTTCATTGTTAGTTGTTTGATTTAGTTTAATTTTTCATTTTATATTCATTAAAATTGGTTCTCAAACAAAGTACCCTGAATTAAGTAGCATCTAAACACAATCCCTAAGGGATCGATATCTATTCTTTACTACAAGTTACACCCTATATACTTGCAGTTTTGAGCATAAAACTAGTGAATTGGTTTTGCAATCAACAAGTTTTTGGCGTTGTTGCCGAAGATTGTTTGTTTAGTATATTGTTTAGTTTGGGTAACTTTGATTTGAGAGTGGTTGATACTTTTCCTTGTGTATTTGGAAGTGCATGAACACAAGGAGCACGCGAAGGTCTATTGATTTTAGTGACGAAGGATTATCATATATAAAAAGGCACAAATGAGAGTTAAGGAGAGCAAAGCACCTAGAAAATCTTTAAACAAATATGGCGGAAGAAGGAGAACAAGAAGGGGTCGAAAAAACATTGATGGATTTCATAAGGCCCGGATTTAGTCCACAAAGAGTGGTAAGGCCTACAGTCATAGCAAACAATTTTGAAATGAAGCTGATACTCCTGAACATACTCTAGAACAATGTTCAATTCTATGGGTTCTCAACTGAAGATCCCAATGCCCACCTAGCAAACTTTTTGGAGATATGCGACACTTTTTGATTCCAAGGGATGTCTGATGATACTATGAGGCTCAGATTATTTCCATTCACTTTGAGAGATCTAGCCAAGGTATGGTACAACTCACTTAGTGCATCTCAGATTATTACATAGGAGCAAGTAGCCCCAGATTTTCTTGCCATGAACTTTCTATTAACAAAGACTACACGGATCATCAAGAAAATTACAAAAGTTTAACAAAATAAGGGGGAGTTATTATATGAAGCTTGGGAGAGGTTCAAAGAGTTGCAAAGAAGGTGCCCATACCACAACATTCCAAGGGAGTTCTTACTATAGACATTTTATAGTGGGACAATAGATGCAGTTGCTAGAGGGTCATTGATGAGGAAAACCATTGAGGCAGCTCATAATCTTTTAAAGGAGTTGACAAGTAATAATTGCATGTGGTCAAATGAAAAGAGTAGGCAAGGCATAAAGGAATAAAAAGGCATGATTTTAATTGATTCTATCACAGCCTTGCAAGCTTAGATTATCGCCCTCACTAAGCAGTTGAACAATATGCAAAAAGCTTCTTCATCCACAGCCAAAGCTATGCAAGTCCACTGTGAGTTATATGGGTAAGACAACCATTACACAGTAGAATACTTCTTGTTAGGAGCTAGTATCACATATTAGGGAATTACTTGGGCCAACCACATCGAGGTAACAATCTATACTCTAACACTTATAATTCGAGGTGGAAAAACTACCTAAAATTTTCTTGGAGTACTAATAATGCAGCTGGCAAAGCAAAACCACAAGGACCACCTAGATTTCGGCATGACCATCTTGAGTCTTTGGAGAGCAAAATGGAAAATTTAATGGACATATTGGGGTCCAAATTCTTAAGCCAAGAGGAAAGGTAAAGAAGGCAGGAAGAGAATAAAAAACGAATGTTTGCGAGCCAGGATGCCAAATTTGACCAAATCTTGAAGAACCATGCTTCCTTCATCCATAAATTGGAGGTTCAGGTATGTCAACTTGCTACTGCTTTGTCTTTTAGAAATACAAGTAGCCTACCAAGCAATGCTGAAGGCAACCCAAAGGAACAACTCAAAGCTATCACACTTCTAAGTGGCAAGCAACTGAAGGAGCCAAATGTACAAAAGGAAAGTCAAACAAATGAGAAAGGCAAGGAGATAGAAGAAGAGAAAGTAGAAGAGAGGCCATATGTACCACCACCACCCTACTAGCCTAAAATTTTGTATCTACAAAGGGTGAGACAACATCAGGTAGACAATCAGTTTTCCAAGTTTCTAGAGAAATTGAAGAAGCTTTAGATAAACTTATCATTGGTGGAAGCCTTGAAGTGCATGCTCAAGTATGCAAAGTTTCTTAAGGACATACTTACATATAAACGAACTTAGGAGGACAATCAGACAGTAACCTTTACGAAGAATTGTAGTTTGATCATCTCAAGCACAATGCCTTCAAAACTACAAGATCTAGGGAGTTTTACTATTCAATGTGTTGTTGGTGATTTTGAATTTTCTAAATGCTTATGTGATTTAGGTGCAGTATTAACTTGATGTCTTTGTCTATTTTCAGGAAATTAGGATTAGGAGAGGTCAAGCCAATATCCATGCTCATTCAGCTTATGAATCAATCCATCAAGAGGCCATTTAGAGTTGTAAAAGATGTGTTGGTAAAAGTAGATAAATTTATCATTCCTATTGATTTTGTTGTGTTAGAATTTGAAGCAGATAGACATTGTCCATTGATTTTAGGTAGGCACTTTATGAATATTGGTAGAGAATTAGTTGATGTACATGAAGGAAACTTTTTTTTGATTATTGGTGATGAACAAGTTTAATTTAAGATGTCTAAATCTTTGAAAGAAACCAATGGAAGGTACTGTATGTATGAAAATTGATATTGTGGATGAGTGTGTGAAGGAGGTTGAAGAGGAATTTGATGAAGTTATTGAAGTGCACGGGAATGAGATTATGAGAGAAGAGAAATTATGTGAGGAAGTTGAGCTAGAGAAGTTGGAGAGAACAGATACACTCATACCACCTTTCATTGTTAAACTCCCTACTTTAGTGCTTAAACCATTACCTTCCCACTTGAGATGCACCTTTTCAAGTAAGAACCATACCCTACCCATCATTATCTCTAACCAATTAGATTGTGAGTAAGAAGAGAAAGTGGTGGAGATCATTAAGAAGAGGATGAGAGCCATGGATTGGCAAATTTATTATATTAGGAGGATTAGCCCTAATGTGGTAATGCATAAGATTAACCTAGAAGAAGGATGTAAAACAGTAAGGGAGAGACAAAGAAAATTAAATCCAAACATGCAAGAGATTGTGAAGGAGGTAATGAAGCTTTTGGATACCTAGATTATTTACCCCATTTCAGATAGTGAGTGGGTGAGTCTAATGCAATGTGTGTTTAAGAAGGGTGGCATGACAGTGATGGAGAATGAACATGGTGAAAAGATTTCTACTAGGAGCATCACAAGTTGGCGAGTGTGTATTAATTATAGGAAGCTCAATTTGGTCACCAAGAAAGACCATTTCCCTTCACCTTTTGTAGACCAAATGATTGAGAGGGTGGCTACCTATGCATTTTACCATTTTCTTGATGGATACTCAAGGTACGATCAGGTGTTTATATACCCATAGGATTAGGAGAAGACCACTTTCACTTATCCTTATGGGACTTTCGCTTATCAAAAGATACCTTTTGGTTTATGCTATTGATAGTTGTGCATTAGTCTATGTTTTTCTAAGTAATTGACATGTATTTCTTACATAAT
Source organism: Erythroxylum baracoense (assembly GCA_025629805.1). Taxonomy (NCBI): domain Eukaryota; kingdom Viridiplantae; phylum Streptophyta; class Magnoliopsida; order Malpighiales; family Erythroxylaceae; genus Erythroxylum; species Erythroxylum baracoense. The sequence goes on from JAOTAY010019967.1 coordinate 7,044, forward strand.
TGTTGGTTATTGTTGTCGTTTAGGATTAATTTTGTATGATTTCATTTAGTTTGATTTCCATTATTGTTCTTTTATGTTTGATGTTAATTTAGGGTAAGAATTGATTATTTTTATGTAGGAATGAAGATGGAGCAATTTGGTGATTGAGCTACAGATCAAAAAGGAGAAGAGAATACAAGACTCTCTGTTTGCAATTCCCATGATCGTAGGAATCATGCCAATTCTGACGATCATGGGAATTATAAACTGAGATATTATGCGGGGCTTCATTAAACTTAGAGTTTCTGGACTATTAAAAGAGAATTAGGCCTCCATAATCATGGGTGACGAAACCCTTCTATAGAAAGAGCCTTCTTAAGTGAAGAACACAAGTTTTTAGCCTTGAGGAAGGATTAAAGTAAAGGATTATCATCAAGATTGGGAAAAATAGCACATCAACATCCAAAATTCCAGATTTTGGCAAAGAAGAGAAAAAGTTCCTTTTATTCAATTTCTTGTGTTTTTCTTTCTTCTAATACTTGTAAGATGAATTATTTGTGTATTGATGATGTTATGGAGACCATGATTGACTAAATTAATTTTGGGGATTACTTTTGAACTATTTTGTTAAAAGTCCTATGTTATTAAATTGAATAAAAGTGTTTTTGATGATTGTTGATTTTATTTGTTATCTTACAATAAATAGAGAGAGTGAGTAAGATTATTTATGTAGGATTGTACAATGAGACTTGGTAACCTTTAGACTTACAATCATCACGTCAATTAATTAGTTAGAAGAGAGATCCCGGCAAATTCAATTCAATTAATCACCTATAGGATAGTTTGATAACTAGTTGAGTTGGTGGAGGCATTGGGTAGGTTGATAAATTGTTCAATTGATTCCATTTAATTTGATTAGAGACAATTAATTATACCTTGAGGGAGGGTAATTAATACATTCAAAAATTGTAGGTGAGACATAATTCTTTTAATAAAATAAGGGGAGACAAAATAGAAAAAAATCTCTAGTCTTTAGATTTTTTAATTCTGATTTTTCTACATGTTGATATTGTTCAATGTTCGTTATTATTCTTTTAATTTTAATTTAATTTTTCAGATTATTTGCATTAAACAATTTCGTTTCTTAATCAAAGTTTTGTTTGAATTAAGTGGTGTCTGGGCATTAATCCCTGTGAGATCGATATCTGCTTTTTTAATTACAAGTCACGACCCATATACTTGCAGTTTTGAGCATAAAACGAGTAGTTTTTGTTGCATAATTACACTCAACAGCAATGCACCTGCTACATTCCAAAGGTGCATGATAGCCATATTTACGGACTTGAATGAGAACTTCATGGAGGTATTTATGGATGATTTCTCTATCTTTGAAGATTTTTTTCATCATTTCTTGTTTAATTTAGGCAGAGTGCTTCAAATATGTGAGGAGTTTCATCTAGTCTTGAACTGGGAGAAGTGTCAATTTATGGTTCAAGAGGGAATTGAACTGGGCTATAAGATCTTATGCAAGGGTATTGAAGTGGATTGAGCTAAGATCGAAGCAATTCAAAAGCTACCACCTCCTACCAATATCAAGGGCATCCGAGCCTTCCTTGGTCATGTAGGGTTCTATAGACGGTTCATCAAGGATTTCTCTCTTATCTCTAGAACCTTGACTCATTTATTAGTTAAAGATGTGCCTTTTGTGTTTGATGATGCTTGTTTCGATGCTTTTAACAAGTTGAAAAATGCAATAGCACTCATTTTGACATTGCTGGATTAGTCTCTTCCCTTCGAGATTATCTGTGATGCAAGCGATCATGCCATTGACTGTGTCTTTAGCCAGCAAAAGGAAAAGAGGCTGCACACCATCTACTACGCAAGCAAGATCTTGATGGGAGCACAACTAAATTACACATTTACAGAAAAGGAGTTGCTTATGAGAAATTTCGTTTTTATCTTTTGGGCTCATAAGTTATTGTTTTTATAGACCATATGACGTTAAGTTATCTTTTTGCCAAAAAGGATGCTAAGGCTAGGCTCATCTGGTGGGTGCTTCTGCTCTAAAACTTCAACATTGAGATTAAAGACAAGAAGGGAGCAGAAAATGTTGTAATAGACCACCTATCACCATTTGAAGGGTGCACCATAAAGAAGAAGAGGAAATCAAGGAGAGCTTTCTTGATGAGGCTTTAATGATGGTAGAAAATTCTTTTTGTCCTTGGTTTGCAGATATTACAAATTACCTCTTAGGTAGAATTCTTCCTTCTGATCTCTCATATCAACAAAGGAAGCATTTCTTATTCCAATGATCTTGCTATATTTAGGATGAACTTGTATTATATAAAATTTGTGCTGACAATGTGATGCACAGGTATATCCTTAAAGATGAAAATTTTGACGTTTTAACTCAATGTCATAGTTTAATGTATGTAGGACACTATTGAGCAAACAAAACAGAGGCTTGTATCTTGAAATGTGGGTTCTATTGGCCATGTTTATTCAAGGATGCCTGAAAATTTATGCTACAGTGTGATAAATGCTAGAGAGTGGGCAATATATCAAATCGGGATGAGATGCAACTTTCAAACATCATGGAAGTGGAAATATTTGATGTGTGGGGCTTGGATTTTATGGGACCATTCCCATCCTCCTTAGGTAACACATACATACTGGTTGGAGTTGATTATGTTTTAAAGTGGGTTGAAGTCGTAGCTACTTCAACCAAAGATGGTAAGGTGGTGCAAAGATTTATTAAGAAGATTTTTACTAGATTTGGAGTGCCTAGAGCGATAATCAATAACGGACGGAGTCATTTTTGCAACAAACCCTTTGAAGCTTTATTGAAAAGATATAATATGCATCATTGAGTGGTGACTCCTTAACAACTACAAACGAGTGGCCAAGTGGAAGTGGTAAACAGAGAATTGAAGAAGATTTTGGAGAAGGTAGTGAGCACTTAAAAGAAAATTGGACTTTGAAGTTAGATGATACACTTTAGGTGTATAGGACAGCCTTCAAGACACCCAGAGGTTCTACTCCATATAGACTTGTGTATAACAAGGCTTGTCATTTACCTTTAGAGTTGGAGCATAGAGCCTATTGGGTCAGAAGTTGAATATAGATTGGAAGCTTGTGGGTGAGAAAAGATTGCTTCAACTTGATGAATTGGAAAAGTTGAAATTTGAAGCTTATGAAAATGCTAAGTTGTACAAAGAAAGAGCAAAAAAGTGGTATGATGCTCACATTAAAAAGAAGGAGTTTAAGAGTGGGGACTTGGTGCTTTTATTCAATTCACGACTTCAATTATTTCCCATAAAGCTTAAGTCATGATGGAGTAGACCCTTCAAGTGTTTCCCCATGGAGCTTTGAGTTGGAAAATGACAAAGGTGAAGCATTTAAGGTCAATGGGCATAGATGCAAGTCATACTATAGAGGGACATACTCACAAAAAAGGGAAGTTATCTCTTTCTTTTCTTCCACCCTTTCATGAACGTATGTGGAATGGTCAAGCTAATGACCTTAACTTAGCGTGTTTACCTTTCTTTTGCTTGTCTTTGTTACTTTTTGTTTGATTTGTTTGGGTTTGATTATATTTGGTTTGAGTTTGCTATGATTTCTTGGTGTTTACTTGGGTTTTGCTTAAGTTTTAACTTATTTTCTCTTTAAATTTCTTGTTGGTTAGGTGATTTTGATGTGTTTGCAGTTGTTTGAATGTTGGGAATGCATGCTAAGCTTAGAAGAGGGCTAAAAAGTTGGAAAATCAAGATTAGGTGTCTATATAGTGCCCATTATCGTAAGAATGAGTCTATTTCGCACAAACATGAGAAGGTTCTTCAGAAATGGCGCCTTAACCCACGATTGTGGGAATGAATCTATTTCCCACAAACGTAGGAAGGCTCTTCAAAAAGTTTCTGGAGCCTTAACCTACGATCGTGGGAAGCACAAGGGTTCCTACGAACGTGGGATCCCCAGTCGAAGGATTTTTAAAATCCCTCCTTCTTTCCTCTTTCTTCTTTCTTCATCTTCTCACATTCTCTCACTTTAAAACTGACACCCACTCACCCAGGCCTCACAAATCCTTCATCTTTCTCCCAAATCTTAGTATTTTCTCCACCTTTTCCATCATTATTCACTCCTTTAACACTTACTTCACATTACCCACTCAAAAATCCAAGGATTGGTAAGTTTTTCTCTCTTTCTCTCTCAAAAATGTGTTAACCTCTCTCTTCACCCTTTTTGCAGGTTTTTCTCCTTAACTGGCTCCAAAGAAGCCTGTAGCCTGTAAACTAACTGACCAACTGCACCTCCAAGTTTCCGGAGAAGGTAAACGTGATATGGCGGCCACTTTTTGAGCCCCATTCCTTATTTTTTCAGAAGAAGAAGGTATGAAATTTTGGAACTTTAAGGATGGAGAGTTATTGCCTCCTGGGTACTTTGATTTTGACCTGTTAGAAACTCTAGGACTAAGGGCGTAACATTGAAAGATTGGTTGCGAATATTGGTGATGTATTGATATGCCCTACGATGACTATAGAAATTGTTTACCACTGTGCGCTATAATACTAAAATGGACACATTATGGTTTAGGATAGGTGGCCATGCATATAAGCTGGATTATACTATCATTCGTATGCTCTTTGACTTTTTTAACACCAAAGTTTTGGATGACCATAATGATTTTTATATGAATGATTATTGGAAGATCCTTACAGGTGAAAACACTTTTGACTCTAGGAATGCACCCAACACTTTGATTCGTAGCACTGATCACTTACTTCTTCACAAATTTATGTGCCTAATTGTTTTTAACAAAACTGAAAGTAACAAGTTCTCGGCTAAGGAACTTTTCTTTCTTTAGTGCATGAATCATAAAACTAAAGTGAATACCCCTTATCGCATTTTTCGATCTATTATGAGTTGCATTACTAAGAAAAACTCATATTTTGGCATGACTTACATTATTACTACTTTGGCATTGCATTACAATCTTGATGTGGATAATGTGCGCACAGCTAGACCTGATATGTTTGATGTTCCTTATTTGAGACGCTCTGAAATTTTGGAGTCCTATTTTATGGAGCTCTAAAATTCTCAGATGTACACTACTGTTAAGAACAGGAAAGGCAAGGATGCAGCCACTTTTCAACCATCCTCCTCCCAGGCACCCACGGAGCCCCAAGAAGTAGTTAAAAATGAACTAATTGTAGCAACAAATGTCGATAAGTTCTAATAAATCCTTAACCAAATGTTTGAAAACTATCAACAAATGACATTATAAATTAATGAGCTCAACACCTAGATGAGATAAGTGCATAAGGAGCAGTGGTACATTAAAAAGAAATTCCTTAAGTTCATTTAGATGAAGAACATTGAAGTCTCTTCCCCTACATCTTCATCACCACAATCTCTATGAGCTTTCTGATAGGATTGAATTATCTTCTATTTTCTTATGTATTTCTATGTGATTTCAATCCTATTTTTAAGATAAAATGCTTAATTTGTGTTCAATTTGTGTTGACTTTTATGTTGGATACCCTGATATATATTTAAGACCAAAAAGACAAGATTCTAAAGCAAATTGGAGCACAAATGTTTAACAAGTTAATGAAGATAGACACTTAAAAAAAAGAAGCAAAATGACACTACAAAATGAATAAAACGCAGAGGACAAAGCAATTGAAAGCTAGCGTTTTACACAACTGAAAAAGAAGCCATGCGGAGGTTTTGGGGTGTGTACAATGGCTTAGAGGATGGGAGTTTATTCGTCCCATCATAGCTACGGTGGTGTGAAGAATAGAGAAGGATGTTAGCGGTTTGGAGTGACTAGGAAAGAGAGAGGAGTAGGTGACTTGGCTTGAAAGAAGAAGAGTTGCGGCTAGGCTAGCGTGAAATAGGAAATAGAAGAAGCAAGTTACGAGACAAGAGAAGCTTACGGCAGAAGAAAGAAAGAGAAGAGTGGAAAGCTGTTTGGGGGCTTCAGTTGGGGATGATTTTAGTAAGGCTTAAGCTTTTTCTTGGGAGACTCACAGAAGGCTAAATTTCTCGATGCTAGTTCGGAGATGACATCAACATCGACGACCCGGGTTAAGTATTTTTTATTTTTTTGTTTCTTTGTCTCATTAGAAATTGATTGTGTTATCCTATGTTAATTAATTTGGATTTTGTGTATGAAAAATCAGATTTTCATTATTGTTGGATTATTTGTGTATGAACCCATTGAGATTATGAAAGGATGATTTTAATGCGTTCATTGAATCGTTTGATTGCATACCCATTGCTAGAATTTCGATATAATCCATAATTGTTATGTTAAAATTCATGTGTAGTGACTAATGATTCGTAATCATTAGGGATGACATGACCTATATTAAATGATGCATCGTATGTGATTGTTGCCTTAATTAATCAGTTTTCCTAATTCTTAATGCTACTGCCTAATTAAATTTAGAGATCGTATCCTAAGTTATTTGGTAGTTAGGTTTAATCAATGATCGTATGTTGATTAAACAAAACTTGTGAGAAAACTCGGGTTAATTATTAACCAACAATTAATAGTTTCTAGGAGAGGTTTGAGAACAACAAATCAATAAAATATGCTCAATTAGGGTGTAGGCCGAAATTGAACCAAAGATCAGATCCCTACCAAATTCTCCAATTTTACCATTTTTCGTATATTTTCTTTAATTTGTTTTTATTAGTTATTTTCATTTTATTTTCTTATTCCAAAAATCCAAACACCGATTAATTTCATTTCATAAGCTAACTGAACACTCCATGTAAGATCGACCTACACTCACCGCTGCTACAGTAGTAGTCTAGTTATTTTATTTTGACTAGC
>JAOTAY010019968.1:0-13861 GCA_025629805.1 Erythroxylum baracoense
TGAAATGTGTATGGATGATGTTGAGTTGAAATTGGGTATAGTTGAAGAAGTTATCCATTTGAGATGATGAATCAAAAGGGTTGAGAATTGGGAGTGAATGAAATACAATTGGTGTTTGAAAGGTTTTAAGTGATACGAAATATAATTGGTGTTTGAATGGTTTTTAGTGATCTTTTGAATTAATTGTGTGGAAATTAATGTTTGGAAAATGACACTAGAGAGAAAAAAAATGGGCTTCTTAAAGAAGATGAAGATTTACGTGCTAGAGAGAGAAGAACAGTGGAAGTTGTATATATGGGTTATGAACTAGAGTATTTCATTGAACAACCCTAAGTCTTTTCGCTATAACTTTTTCATCCGAACTCCGAATGACCTGAAACTTGACTCAATGTATTTCTAAGACATTTTTGTTTCCCTAAATAAAAATTTAGAGCTATCTTAAATAATTTGAAAGTGATTTATGGGATGAAAGTGTGGAAGTCTACTGCAATGTTATGAATTGCAAAATTTTCATGAATATGCTTCGGTATTCGGATTATAACTTGATCTGTAGATTTCCAAATAAGTTGATTATTAGTTCAGATTAAACTACAGACATAATTCTACAACTTTATTGAAGAAGTCGAATTTTAATTCTATTTCTATGACTTTGAAATTTAGCATGAAACTGCATCTTAGCTTAGGCTATAACATTACAAGGGACAGAAATCATGTCCTGTGGTTATTGAATAAACTGTATTGAGGTACGCCTAATTAAATCACGGTGTCTTCACCAAAGTTGTATTTTTTTCTCTTAGCTTTAAGTTGGTGTAAATTTTGTAATTTTTGGATATCTGAGCTGAAAAATATGAGTTGTACAATTCGAGGGTATGATCATGTACTAGGCAAATGTTCAAATATACACAGTATGTGATATTGTCAGCATAAATAATAGAATATTGAACCAAATTGAATTATTTTGGTGTCAATAGAAACATAAGACAGAGAGAAACACTTTTCTAGAAGAGGATATGACCAAATTACATCAGTTTCACTTTCTAATTGAATGTAAACAGTAGATCCGAAAGTGTGACTTGGAAAAATCTGAGGTGAGTCAATGAGAAAGGAATAGAGATTTTAATGGTTTTAGTTAGGCATAACCTAAGTATAAATTGTACTTAGATGAATTTTGATATGAAAATGATTTTATGATGAGATTTATGGATAAATATTCGGGATTGTCATGAACATGCATTATACATATTTCATTTCACACATGTGCATTATTAGACACTTATGATTGTACAAATTGTGATATATGTGTATAGTTTTTGATGCATACTAGTTATAATTATGCCATGCACTTATGGTATAACAATATTGAATAAGTGACAAAAAAATCCAATGAAGTTTTTGGTGCCGTTGTCAGGGATAGTGGTAGTAGGAAAGCTTGAATGTTATTACTCTAGCAATTTTCATTTCATTTTACTTTATTTTTACTTTGTATTTATTTTATTTTGTTTTATTATATCTTACTATATTACATTGGCTTATTTATTTAATTATCTTATGAACTTTTCTATATTGATAGTGTGTGGTGGTTTATTTTTAGGCATTGAGATTTAATGTCATAGCCATAATGCACAATGGAAGGATGAGTAAATAATATTTTTATGGGAGCTACAATTTATCTTTACGGTATCATCACCAAATGAGAGAGGTGTTTTCATATGTTTTTGGAGGCCCAACTGATATCTAGACAACACAACATTGGTGAGAGTTATCACTACAATCATAAATATCAAGCACCAACATATATATACAAGCGACCGAACATGCAACCTTAAGGCGCATTATATGAGAATAGTTACTATTCAGAATGGAGTAGCTCTTACACCTATGGATGGAACAATTATGGTCTAACTGGATATTTATAACACCAAGCACCTCTAGTTAATGAGCCAGCTCTGGAAGATATGATGACTGATTTCATTCAAGAATCAATCATGAACCATCAAGAAATAAAGGCTCGTATATAGAATTTGGTGAATTGGATGGATCAACTAGCAACGATACTATCTGAAGAGATCCAAGGGAGTTTTCTTAGTGCTACTAGAACATACCTTATAGAATGTGGAATGGCAATCACCCTCAGTAGCGAAATAGAGTTTTTAGTAGAAGAAGAAGAGGAAGAGGAAGAGGAGGAAAATATTAGAGATAAAATAATAGAATACATTGCCAAACTTAAAGCTACCCGATGTGAATTTGAAGAAATAATTTCTTCACTTGAATATATTGAGCATAACGTAGAATGTTATTTAAGATTATTAATGTAGTAGAGTGAAGAAAAGACAATGTTTAGCTTCATGGATGAAGAAACATTTTAAGAAGAGTTTCCCAAAGAAGCTTCCATCCAAGAAGGGAAAGTAGAGGAGTGGCAGAAGGTAATTGAAGAAAATGAGCCAAAAACCTTTTTCCATGAAGAAGAAGGACAAGAGTGCAAAAAGATAGTTAAGGAAGAACTGGCAGATGAACCTATTAAGGAAACAACTGATGAGGTGTTAGTAGTGACCTTAAGTATGGAGGGTTCTAACTTCCTCAAAAACAAACATTTTCAGTTAGTTGACGATTTAGGTAGTTTCATTGTCCCTCATTTTATTAACAACTTTTCATTTAAAAGGGCATTACTATAGTTAATTGGTTTTATTAACTTAGTACATCATGTAACATCCAATTATCCCATGATTAGGGTTAGAACCGTAGGATACCATATATGAGGGTTTATTGACAATTTAGAAGTGTATTTCATGAATTATATGGCATACACATGCACGTGAATAATGTTGTCACTCATAAAAATAATTGTACATGCATTCATCGACATTTTCTAGGTATGAGAATAGTATGGAGTTTTTTTATTATAACTTCCATGATACTGAATCAAATTGTATGAATTTGATGTCATTAGAAACGTAAGACATAGAGAAACATTTGATTAGAAGAAAGAGTTGCCTAAAAACTTCTGTATCTAGGTAAAAAATGACAAGAAAGAAGGAAGAAAACACAGCAGGAGTCAATCAGGGATCACCAAGATCGCGACTATACTAAAGAATGATGGAAGCCGCGATCGTGCATCAGCACGATCACAACTCTACAGAGGAGAAGAAAAGTTGAGATTGTGCATATACACGATCGCGACTCGAGAGGCTAAATTAATAAAGGGTGATTTTTGGATTTTTTCAACCAAATTCAAGTAAGGATGTTACCATATGAGGCATGTAGGTTTAAATGAGCTCTTAAATGAATTTAATTAATGTTGAATGAAGGGATTAAAGCGAATAAAAGGGGTATTAAGGATTAAAAGAATGTTTTGAAGGTGTTGTAAATTGTTTATGAAGAGTATTAAAGAAATATACTCGATAAATTGTCATTGAACATACATGATACATGATACATTCATAAATGTATTTATGACTGATTATTCTTATGAAAATACACGTGAGTGACATATAAATGTATATGGTTGCATATAGAGGAGCACGTCAAGTGATCACTTCCAGACATTACCGGGACTTTAAGGCAATAAGCTTAAGGAAGCATTTGTGAGTCAACCTAGATGATCTTTCTAGGATTGATTGATTAATTCTGTTCAACTTCCAATTATTGAACTGTTTGTGATTTGTATATGAATTTGGAACCTTAAAGGTGGGAGGAGTTTGATATTCGGGAATTTATTGGAAGTGTTCTAATTGTATATGAAATTTGAATGATATCTATTTTCTACTGAACTCTGATTGATTTCTGAATAATCAACAAAAGTTGAATGCCGGACTAAGGTTCGATGAATATAAAATTCTGTCTGTGCATCATATGCGAATGCTATTTTATGGTGTATTCTATTATCTAATGCATTTCATTAAATGAATGATCAATTAAAGGCGTTGTGATCAGAGTAGTCAGTTTGAAAGAGCTTTAAGCTTAGAATTCTACACGTAGAGCATTGTTCCGTGATTTCTATATCTGACTGAGCCCAATGGGCCAATATTTGTATATGTATTTAAAAGGAACTCAGTCATAACAAATAATAACGAATCTAGAGTGTCATATGCATTTGTATTTGTATATTTATGATTATTAAATATATACTTGTGAAATCTTTTCTGAAGTTGTGACGTCAAAATGATATGTTATGATAATGTGATTGATTTGGTTGTTCAAGTTCTGAAAGAATGTATGTGATGTGTATGACATTCATTATATCTTATTGTGTTGGAAAATGTTGTGAAATTGGTTGGTTGTATGATATTTGTGTGTTTTTCTAGAATGAGATCATTAATGATGGTTCACTCGTAGAGTTCGCAAAACTTATCCAAATTACAATGTTGATATTTTCATGTACGAGATAGGAGACTAAGTTTCTAAGATCTTCTAGAAGAACATTTTGAATAATGATATGGCTCAAAGGTCTGTCAGTTGGCATTTGAGAAGTTGTAGTTGTTTTTAAATAGTTTACATATGACATGTAGAACTTGTTATAAAGGTTGTAAATATTGGTTTTTAATGTCTTCTATGTAAACCTTTATGATTGAAATGAAGAGATGAGGTTTTTAAGTATTGTATTTTCTTTATGGTGCCATTTAGGAGATTACGTTTGATCCAGCATACCATTGTCATAGGATACGTACTTGAATATCCTATGGATGTTCGGGTATGTACTCTATAGCTGTGGGATGCGAAAATTTTGGTATCAGAGCATGGTTTGGCAACCATAGGGACATATAAGGACTTTTATACATGATATTGAGTGAGAGATTCAAATAGTAATCACTACTATTTTTTTGTTTTATAGGTCATCTATTATAGGAGATCAAATTGGAGAGTCAGCTGACATAGAGTCTATAGAGCTAATAGGGAGTCTCCGTACCTGAGTTTGCACAAATGCCTTCGAGAATTTTAGAGAGGCTAGAAAGAAAACACGTTAAAATGAGAAAGTCAGGGGTTGTAAAGTTCTACGGAAGTAGAGACCTTGCTAAGGTAGAAGGGTGGTTAGAGAGAACTTAAAGAGTGTTCGATCAGATAAATTGTGAGGCAGATGAAAGATTTGATTATGCAGTCTCACTACAACAAGGTCCGGGGAGTTTGATATTCGGGAATGTATTGGAAGTGTTCTAATTGCATCTGAACTAAACTATGATTGATTTCTAAATACTCAACGAAAGTTTAATGCCGGACTGAGGCCCGATGAATATAATATTTTGTCTATGCATCATATGTGAATGCTATTTCATGGCATATTTTGTTATCTGATGCATTTCATTAAATGCATGATCAGCTAAAGGTGTTGATCAGAGTAGCCAATTTATGATTTCTGCATCTAACTGAGCCCAATGGACTAATATCTGTATCTGTATCTGTATCTGAAAGGCACTCGGTCATAATAAATAATAACGAATTTGGAGTCTCATTTGCATTCGCATTTGTATATTTGTGATTATGAAATATATGCTTGTGAAATCTTTTCTGAAGTTTTGATGTTAAAATGATATGCCATGCTAATATGATTGATTTGATTGTTCAAGTTCATGTAGTACCTAAGGTATCGATCCCACAAGGAAGAGAACTAGTCCTAAAATCTAATGGAAGCTAAGTTCACAAAACCTAATTTAACAACTACTGTAGAAATTTAAATCAATCAAGAATCAAATATGAGAAATTAAATCACCCCAAAGAACAAACAAAAGCGAACTCACACAAATAATCTGAATTTCAACCTAGAGTGACCAACTGAGAGAAAGGGGGAATCTATTCGAAATTAAAAAAAATATACTCAATTATAAAATTTTCAATTTAATAGGCCTAAACGATCCTAGGGTGAATTACTTTCTCTCGAGTTATAATTCTTAACCCTAATTAATAATCCTTAATTGAAATTATAGAAATTGTGATCCCTCGATCTGCAATTTGTCCAAAACCTAAATTAGTTCTAATGTTGTCTATTAACCTACTAGGAATCTGTGCACGATCTCTCGTTACATGACTCTACCAGTTTGATTCAATTCTTTACCTATCAATTTACCTAACTCTCATTAACCTAAATTGATGATTTTCACCAGCTCGCCCTATCAGTTTATTGCCCAATTATGAAGAATCGAATTGAATCGCAATAAATCGAAATACAACACAATCAAATCAATTTTATTAATCCCGAGAATAAATAAACCCGAAGATGAGTTTAGACAAAAGTATTAACACTCAACGACAAATAATTATAATCAATCTCAAATTCTATACATCAATGAAATCGAAATAAAAACTAGAAAATACTGTCAGAATGGATCTTGGAGTCACGACTGTGGAAAGCACTTGTTTCGAGAAGTATATCGCGTTAAGCATATCTCCGTGCCTCTCTTCCTTCATCTCCTTCCTCGATCGATTGATCTCTATCTAGGTTTTCCCTCAGATTTTCGATAGAATATCACATTTATGTAGCTCTCTCGACTTTCTAATATCCCTTCGTGGCTGCTAGGTATTGTTTTATTTATTCAGTAGCAACTCTAGGTCAAACTCGGGGTCAAAACGGTCCAAAAAACACCCAAAAATTGAGTTTTCGTGTTAGCCTGATGCAGGGCACGATCGTGGCCCTGCCTACCACGATCGTGGATGGCATTTTTCCATTTCTATCATAGCCGTGGCTTGAAATGCACGATCGTGGCCTGGCTACGTCTCGCTCTCCCTCATCTATCACGATCGTGGCCAATGTGCCCAATCGTAGCCAGTATGTTTTGGCCCGAAACTCTTTAAATCTTCACCGTTCTTCCATGTTTACCCTGTAACACTAGCACACACATTAAGGTACCTCAAAAATATACAATTTAAGCTTAAAGATTGAAACTGACCTATAAAAACAATTAAACACAAAACTGATCTAATTAAGCCTTAAATGCATAATTAACACTCAATTTAACACAAAATGCATAACAAATCAAATCCTAGAACATCATACAAAACACTACTATCAACATCCCCATACTTAAATGTTTGCTTGTCCTCAAATAAACAAAACAACACACAAAACACAAAGCACACGATGCAATAATGAGACAATGACCTCGATCTTTATGAAATTAATTTAATCTCGAACATAATCAATCGATTGTGCCAAATCATTAACATGCAAAACATTTGTCTAAGGACTTTGAACTAAATATAAAACTAAATCAAGACCAAGTGTTAACCTATTTACCCTTTTTAATTATGCACACACGTTAATAAATTTTCGATCCCTCAGACTTGGTAACTATTCCTAGGTATAATTCCATGAAACTTCAAGCCTATTACAAGTCCCGTAGGTTTTTATTTAAACACACAATTTTTATTTTATTATTATTTTTTATCCCAGGACTTAGCCTTTTACTCGGAGGCAAATATTTGTCATGAATGTCGATCTTGTTACTCGACTAAGTTAATTATTAACAGCTTGGTTGAAACATCATTATAGCCTTTTTACGCGAAGACACACACTTGCGATGCATGTTGATTCGGTTACTCAACTACATCACGTTTTGAACTGGCTACTAGCTCTACTCATAACCCAAAGGTCAGCGAAATAGTGATTTATTGAATTAAACATTTATTAATATTTTTTTATTGCCTACCTTGTTGCTTTTAACTATTCGTTTCCTTGAAAAATACTAGTTGAACTATTTAACCTAAAAGGCCTCAAATTATGAATGAATGCGACAATCTATTAGGTGTTAAATTTCCACTAAGTACTAAACAGGCTGTATAATTATCCAAAGGCCACCTAATTCACTAATTTCGTAGGTTAATGATTGTTCACAACCCAATAGACTATGTCCAAAATTAAAAAAAAATCACTCAATCTAAGTCATTGACACATTCACACACTTCATATTATGGAACCTAATACTATCATACAGTATACAAAATTCACATACAAAAGAAAAACGCAGAATCCCTCCCCATATTTGAGCAACACATTATCCTTAATGTGAGAAGGAACAAACACGACATATATATAAATGAAATCTGCAAACAGAAATTAAAATAACAAAGAACAAATAAAATTAACTATAAAAATAAAAATAAAAATAATAGAAGGATAAATAACACAAAACAAAATATAATGGAAGAAAAATTTTGGGGTAGATTTGGATCCCAAGGAGATGGAGATGGTGATGATATGGGAGGTGGTAATTGAATACCCTAAGCTTTGAAATACTGATGGGTCACTAGCAGTTTATTACACGTAAAACTACTATCACTAACATTTTCAAATAAAATCTAACTACTTGCTAGTTTATGGTTAGCTTGACCTTTAATTCAGGAGGCATTTTCAAGTAATCGTAGACAAGGAAATCACTTCCTTATTTGTGAGAAGTGCTCCTCCAAAATAAAGTTTGCCCTAATGCCCATTGACCTTAAAAGTCTCTTTGTTGGCATTTTCCAATTGGAGAGCTCCATGATCAAAAACTTTAATTACTATGAATGGTCTACTCCATCTAGACTTCAACTTCCCTAGAAATAATCTTCATCGGGAATTATATAGTAGAACGGTGTCCCCTACCTTGAATTCCTTTTACTTGGGACGAGCTTTTTGCCATTTCTTAAACTTTTCTTTGTAGAGTTTGGCATTCTCATAAGCATTAAAATGAAACTCTTCGAGCTCATCTAGTTGTAGAAGTCTCCTTTCACCTGCTTGCTTCCAATCAAAGTTTAATGCTTTGATTGCCTAGTACGCTCGATGTTCCAAATTGGTCAATAGATGACATGCTTTCCTGTACATGAGTCTGCATGGAGTTGTTCCAACGGGTGTCTTAAAAGCTGTCTGATAGGCCCATAAAGCATCATCCAGCTCTACTACCTAATCCATCTTGGAATGGTTCACTGTCTTTTCTAGAATTTGTTTTAGCTATCAGTTAACAACTTCCACTTAGCCACTAGTTCGCAGAATGGTACGGTGTAATGACTCGGTGGTGTGCTCTGCATCGTTTGATGAGGGCATTGAAAGCTTTGTTGGAAAAATTTATGCCCCCATCACTTAATACTATATGTGGCACTCCAAACTAATTGAACAGCCGTTTATTAAACTTTTGCACCACTTTCCCATCACTGGTCAAGGATGCTATCTTTTCGGCCCATTGCGAGAAACAATCGACTACCATCAAAATGTACATGTGCCCCATTGAAGATAGAAATGGACCCATAATGTCAATGCCTCAGACATCGAAGACCTCTGCCTCTTGAATATTTGATAACGAAACCTCATCCCTCTTGGATATGTTGCCTATCCTTTGGTATCGATCACATTGTGTCACATAGGTTTGTGCATCCTTAAACATCTGAGGCTAGTAAAATCTACTTTCTAGTATCCGAGCCGTTGTTTTGTTGGCTCCATAATGTCCATCATGTTGTCCCTTATGACATTGCTTAAGGATGTCTAACATTTCCTCATCTGGAACGCAATATCACATTAACCCATCTGCATAAGCTCTATATAGCGTTGGTTCGTCCTATATGTAGCGGTTACAATCATGCAAGAACTTCTACCATTATAGATAAGAGAGATCTGAGGGAAGTTTACCACTGGTCACATAATTGGCGATATCTGCAAACCACGGTGTAGTCAAGCTCTCAAGTAACATTAGAGTTTCATCATGGAATTTCTCGTTAATATCATTGTTTGGCTGGCATTCTCCTCCCTTAAGTCTAGATAAGTGGTCAGCAACCACAATTTTAGCTCCCTTTTTATCTCTCACTTCTAGATTAAATTCTTGCAACAGTAACACCCATCGAATTAACCTAGGTTTTACATCCTTTTTATTGAAAAGGTATTTCAATGTTGCATGGTCAGTGAAGACAATCACCTTTGATCCCAAAAGGTATTGTCGAAACTTATCACACATATACACTACTGCAAGTAATTCCTTTTTTGTCATAATGTAATTCAGTTGGGGTCCTACAAGAGTCTCACTTGCATAGTAAATTGCATGCAACTTCTTGTCTTTGCGTTGACCCAAAATGTAACCTATGTCCTGGTCACTTACATCACACATTACTTCAAATGGCAGCGTCCAGTCTGGTGCTGATAAAATTGGTGTTGAGATTAATGCCTCCTATAAAGTGTTAAATGTAGACATACACTTATCATTAAACACAAAGGGTACATCCTTGACTAAGAGGTATGCTAAAGGTCTTGCAATATGTGTAAAATCCTTGATGAAGTAGTGGTGGAAGCTTCTCTATCACCTCTGACTTTTCTCTGTCGACTTTGAAACCTTGATGTGAGATTTTGTGGCCTAACACTATCCCTTCTTATACCATAAAATGGTATTTCTCTTAATTCAACACCAGATTTGATTCCTCACACCTTTGAAGAACTCTATCCAAATTAGTTAAACATAATTCAAACGAGTCTCCAAAAATTGACAAGTCATCCATGAATACCTCTATTATATCTTCTATCATGTCTATGAAAATTGACATCTTGCAACTCTGAAATGTGGTTGTGGAAATTCAAAGTCTGAAAGGCATCCGTCTGTATGCAAATGTATCATAAGGACACATGAATGTGGTTTTTTCTTGATCGTCAGGATAGATAAAAGTTTGATTGTAGCCTAAATATCCATTTAAGAAACAATAGAATGAATGGCCAACTACCCCTTCTATCATCTAGTCTATGAATGGGAGAGGAAAATGATCCTTCTTAGTTATTGAATTAAGCTTCTGATAATCTATGCATACTCTCCATCCTGTGACTATTCTTATAGAAATTACTTTTCCACTTTAAATTTCTATCATCGTCATTCCTCCTTTTTTAGGTATGCATTACACCGTGCTGACCAACTCACTATCAGAGATAGGATAGATTATCCCTGCATCAAGGAGTTTAATGATTTCCTTCTTGAATACCTCCTTCATGTTAGGATTTAACCTTTGTTGACGCTCCTGCACTGTTTTACAACCGTCCTCCAAATTTATTCGGAGCATACAAATGTTCGGACTTATTCCTCGAATGCAAGCAATCTGCCATCCGATACCTTTCATCTATTTCTTGACAACCTTCACCACTTTGCTCTCCTATTTTTCACTTAAATGATTGGAGATTATTATTGGTAAGGTTTTATCTTTACCAAGAAAGGTAAATCTGACGTGTGCAGGTAACGACCTAAGTTCTAATATCGGAGGCTTCTCTAACGATGGTAGAGTGGGTGCTTCAGTCCGAACTAATTTGTCTTACTGCATTGGATCATCTATCCCCTCTATCTCCTCATCTTTTGTATAGTCAGGATTCTGGTGTTCATTATCATCCTCTACTTCCAAAGACTTTACTTCTTCAATGCAACTCTCAATTTGTTCTTGTAGTTAGTGATATAATATTTCGACCTTCATGCATGCGCTGTCCATTATTGGATTTTTTAAGGCCTTATTCATATTAAATTTAACCAAATCTTCTCCTATTCGAAGTGTCAATTTACCTTTGTGAACATCAATTATGGCCTTTCCTGTTTTCATAAAAGATCGACCCAAGATTAGTGGGCAGTTCTGATCTTCTTCAAAATCCAGAACTATAAAATCTCCTGGAATAATGAACTTGTCCACTCACATCAGGACATTTTCCACTATTCCCAATGGCCTTCTAATGGACTGGTTTGCTAATTGAATTAGCGTCGAGCTAGGCTTGACCTCTCCCAGCCCCAACTTCTTGAATATTGACAAACGCATGACATTGATGCTAGCTCCAAGATCGCACAAACACTTAGTGAATTCCAATTCCCCAACCACATAAGGTATGGTGAAACTGCTTAGATCTTTCAATTTTGAAGGCATTTAATTGGTGACTATTGAACTGCAAGTGCCAGTTAGGGCTATCATCTGATTTTCCTCCTAAGTACACTTCTTAGTGTTGGATCGAAAACAATAAACATGCTTGGTTTGGCTAAACGGTTGATTTCAAAAACTTTTTTCGAAATCACAATATAGCGGAAGCGAAAACACCAAATCAATATGCTTTAATCCATACATGATATCATAAAAGGAAAATAAATATAATAAAACAATATCGGAATTTTTATCTACTCATCGCTATAGCTTTGACTCGTCGATACCGCATCCTCAACCAATCCTATCTAACACTTGTTCTCCTTGGATAGCTTGGTTATCAAGATCTTTTGGTGGGAAACGAGAAGAAAAATGAATAGCAAATCTTTGTTTTATTTGGCTAGCTAAACAAGAACCCAAAAATGAGACCTTCTCATTTTTAATATTCGACTAGCTTAAAGAAGAACCGTGAGACTTTATCACCTTCTTTGCTATTGCCGATGGTCTCATTTGAGCCTTTTGTTTTTTTAGAGAGAAAAAATTAAGACTAAAAACCCTTCACGTACATTTATAGCATCAAAACATGCTAAAAGCATTATAATATTCCAAGTCCAATACTTGCACGTTAGCTATCCTTAAATAAAAACGTACAGCTCACATTTTGTTTAAAAAGAAACCATTACACGTTTTAATAAAAAGTAGCATTAATGGTTTGCTTTGGAAGTGAGTGGAGAGAGTAGTTACAAAGCACTCATTTCATTCTTTAATAAAAAGAATGCCAAAACAGATGTACATTTCTCATTCTTTAAAAAGAAGACCTCTCCATTATAATCCTTGAACATTATCTATAATCATAATATGTTCCTTTAATGATATCAATTAAAATGAGCTAAACATTTATGCCTTTAAAACAATAAAGAACTTATTCTTTATAACTCCACTCATATCTTCAGTACATGCATCATCAAATGAGCATTTGGTAAAAGAAACTTAAAAAAAACCTTCCAAAACTACGTTACCATTCATCTTTAATGACCATCCATTAATGATTGATGATTTAGATTTTAATTCAATTAATCAAATTAATTAAATTAAAAATCAGCCCACTATTAAATGTTTCTTTTAGGCTTATAATTAAAAATTAATTATTGTAAGGCCAACATTTAATTTTAGACTTAAGACCTAATTTAATTAACTCTTCATTAAATTGTTCCGGTCTTATCGTCCCGAATCCAATTCATCCATTTCTCTCCAAACTGTCTCATTTTCTTTCCAATAACCTCAGTTTATTTTTCTTACTTTCTTTGATAACCTTCCCATAAACCAAAATCTAATTGGACCTAAATAATTCAAGCTCCAATAACCCAGAATTAATTTAATCTTATTAGAATTAATTTCAGCTTATTAACCAAATATCATTCCACTAAAGACAATTGGTTGAACTCTTGAATTACTTAAATTATGAGAAACTGTATTTCAAAAATATTAATTTGATGTCTAATCACAAACTCTATTATGAACCATATTATAGCCATCCACACAATAAAGGGTAAAATTACCGTTTTATCCCTATATTGGTTTTTCCATCTAGATCCCCCGTTTTACTGTATATGGTGATTAACACACAATATCTAATCTTGGTGTTAAGATTTAATGGGTAGCTAGTCCATTAAAGTACTAGTGCCAGTTTAATCACCAATCTCCGTAAAACATCTAAAAGTGATGATATCATTATAAACTCTTTGTTTGAGTGAATGTTTCCTGATGCATGTGTTAATTAATAATTCCAACATGCGGACACTAGATTGATACCCTGTAAAAATCCATTATGATAATATTAAGAATTATAATGAGAAACACATGAGTTCACCACTCATCAAGATTGCTGTTCGTAATAAACAAATGCTAAGGTGTATGTTTTAAGATTAAAGTAATGACCTACTTAATTCTTTAAAAAAAATACTCAATTCCAGATTCATTTAATAGTGCCATTACCGATAGTCAACTACTATCATGATTTGAAACTCATCATTCCCTTAAA
>JAOTAY010019969.1:0-13850 GCA_025629805.1 Erythroxylum baracoense
TTCATATATAAACGAATATCAAATTAATGAAAAATGCCTTTCACTTTATTAATCAAAATAAAGTTTGTACAAAAGTGTTAAAGGTGATTTCCTTTAGAGCACTACTCTAACAAGTGAAAGCTTGAGCATCCTTAAACAAATTTGACCAATAAAATCCACACTTAAGTGCTCAAGCTGCCATTTTATTTTCTCCATAGTGGCCAACATATTGAGCTTCGTGACACTGTGTTAATATATCCAATTTCTTTATCCGAAACACATCGTCTTACTAAACCATCATTACATGTTCGATATAAGATTGGTTCATTCCATAAATATCAGGTGCATTCATGCAAGAGTTGTTTTCATTATTGATATGATAGATTAGAGGGAAATTTACCACCAGCAACATAATTTGAGATATCAGTAAACCACAGGTTGTTAAGTAACATCAAGGTTTCATTAGGGAAGTTCTCATTAATATCATCACTTTGCTCGCATTCTCCTCTTTCC
Organism: Erythroxylum baracoense; assembly: GCA_025629805.1. Classification (NCBI taxonomy): domain Eukaryota; kingdom Viridiplantae; phylum Streptophyta; class Magnoliopsida; order Malpighiales; family Erythroxylaceae; genus Erythroxylum; species Erythroxylum baracoense. The sequence goes on from JAOTAY010019969.1 coordinate 493, forward strand.
AGACATAATAAATGGTGTGCAACCACATTCTCTGCTCCTTTCTTATCTAGTATTTGTATATCAAACTCTTTTAATAGTAGCACCCATCGAATAAGTCTCAATTTTGTGTCCTTCTTAGTAAAAAGATATTTTAAAGCAACATGGTTAATGAATACAATCACTTTAGACCCTAAGAGGTACGACCGAAACTTGTCACATGCATACACCACTATGAGTAATTCCTTTTCTGTATTGATGTGATTAAGTTGAAGTCTTGTAAGGGTTTTGCTTTTATAGTATGTCGAATGTAACCTTTTGTCACTCTTTTAACCCAATACACAACCTATAGATTGGTCACTCACATCGCACATGACTTCAAATAAGAGTGTCCAATCAGGTGGTGTGAAGATTGGGCCTAATGTTAGTGCCTCCTTTAATTGATTAAATACGGATAAACAATTTTCATCAAAAAAGGAAAGGCACATCCTTGACCAAAAAATTTATTAAGGTTCTTGCAATATGTGAGAAATTTCTAATAAAACAACAGTAGAACCTAGCATGGCCTAAGAATCCTCGCACACCCTTGACGTTAATCAGAGGTGGGAGTTTTTCTATAACTTCCATTTTCACTCTGTCCACTTCAAATCCTTAGTACGAAATCTTATGCCCAAGCATATCCCCTCCTGCACTATAAAGTGACACTTCTCCCAATTCAGCACTAAATGTGATTCTTTACATCTTTAAAGTACCCTGTCCAAATTGGTTAGACACATCTCGAAAGAGTCTCCAAAAACCAAAAAATCATCCATGAAAACTTCTATTATGTCCTTAATCATATATGCAAAGGCATACATCACACATCTTTGAAATGTTATTAGAGCATTATATAATCCAAAAGGCATCCATCTATATGCAAGGGTATCATAAGGACATGTGAACATGGTCTTTTCTTGATCCTTGGGGTATATGCATATTTGATTGTATCCTGCGTGACCATCCAAGAAGTAGTAGAATGATGGACCAACCAATCTTTTTATCATTTGATCTATAAATGGGAAAGGAAAAAGTTCATTTTTAGTCACCTTGTTGAGCTTGCAATAATCGATACATACTCTCCATCCCGTGGCTGTTCTTGTTGAAATTAATTCTCCACTTTCACTCTCCATATAGTCATTCCACCTTTCTTTGGTGCACAGTGTACTAGGCTGACCCATTTATTATAGGATATGGGATAGATTATCCTCACATCTAAGATTTTTACTACTTCTTTATTGACCATTTCTTTCATGTTAGGGTTCAATCTACGTTGGCGTTCCCACATTTCCCTTCATCCTTTTTCGAGGTTTATTCGATGCATACAAACATTTGGACTTAAACCTTGAATATTAGATATTTGCCATCCTATGGCTTTTATCCATTTCCTAACAATAGCTACCACCCTACTCTCTTGTTTCTCATCCACTTGGTTAGAAATGATGACGGGTAAAGTTTGACCTTCACCTAGGAAGGTATATCTAAGATGTGTAGGCAAAGATTTAAGTTCTAAAGTAGATGGTTTCTCTTTAAAGGGTGGTAGACGTGCTTTAGTTTAGATTAATATGTCTTAATGAGTTTGAACATCTAACTCCTCTATCTCATTAGCTCGTTTAGACTCATCCTTATTCTCCTTTTTTACTTCATAGTCTGGCTCCACTTTTATTGATTTCACCTCTGCAACACAGCTCTCTATTTGTTTTTGGATACTTTTATCTATAATGTCAATTTTCATACATACGTTTCTTTCCTTTAGATTCTTTAAAACCTTTTTCATATTAAATTCCACTTGACCTTCACCAATCCGAAGTTTCAATTTTCCTTTATGAACATCGGTTAATACCTTTCTTGTGTTCATAAAAGGGCGCCAAGAATCAGTGGATAGTTCTTATCCTCCTCAAAGTCCAGAACCACAAAGTCCATAGGAATAATGAACTTGTCCACTTGCATTAAAACATCTTCCACCATTCCAAATAGTCTTTTAATAGAATAATCAACCAATTGAATTAGCATTGACATTGTTTTGACTTCATCAAGCCCTAATTTCTGGAAGATCGATAAAGGCATAAGATTAATGCTTACCCTTAAATCGTAAAGACACTTTGTGAATTCAAATTCACCAACTACACAAGGTATTGTGAAACTCCCTGGATGTTTCAACTTAGATGGCATCTAGCTGGTTACTATTGAACTACAACTGCCTATTAAAGCTGTCGATTGGTTATCTTCCTAAGTATGCTTCTTCAATAATGTCCTTAAAAAACTTAGCATATTTGGGCATATGTTCTAAAGCCTCAAAGAATAAAAGATTTATCTACAAAGTCTTTAATTTCTCCAAAAATTTTGCAAATTATGCATCTAGTTTAGCCTTTTGCAATCATTGAGAATATGGAACTTTGGGTAGATATGGAGAAAGAGCAACATAATGAAGGTATTCGCTCATGTATACATCTTTCTCTTTTTCTTAGTCTTTCTCAATAGGAGGAGGGTTTGCAACTTTTGTCTTTGTGAGTTGTTCAAGTTCCTTCCCACTTCAAACTGTGATAGCTTTTAGTTGCTCCCTCGATGTTGTGGCGGAACTGTTTGGGAGACTTCGTGCATTTTGTGTAGACAAAACATTTGACAATTGGCTCAATTGAACCTCTAAATTGTGGATGGATGAAGTATGATTCTTTATTACTTGTTCAAATCTACCTTCCAAACTCTTTTGAGCATCATCTAAACATCCAAGCTTCTCCAAGATTTTATCCAATTTAGCTTCTATAGAATTCAGTTTCTCCTATTGGAACCCAAGTGGCCTTGAAGTCAGAATTGACCTCTAACATTGTTTGACCAAGAGAAATTTGGATGATTCTTCTACCCAGGATTGTACATATTTGAATAGGGTTGTTCCCTACACCACGCCCAAACTATACTCCCATATACTTAACTTGCTCCATTTCAATACTTTGCATTAAGAAGCACTTGATGGTATCATGATTATCCTGGCTGTATAGCTCGTATCTTTATTGAATGGCCTTAATAAGGGTTGAAAAGGAAGTCTTTATATTGTTTAGTTGTTATGTTAAGTAGTCAATGTTTTCTTACATCTCTATCATGTGGTTAACAGCTATAGCTCCCTTCTGTTTACGGACGATTATGTGTTGTCTACTTTGGTCTTTCATTCACAGACAGCTATTACTGGCCATTTCTTTAAGAAACTCCCTTGCTTTGTTAGCAGTCTTTCGCATAAACGATCCACCCGATGCTACATCTATGATGCCTTTCATGGGTGGATTGAATCTATTGTGGAAGGTTTGCAAAAGAAATTCTTTTGGTAAGTTGTGGTGTGGACATCTCCTTTGCAAATCCTTATATATCTCCCACATCTTGTAAAGTGATTCCCCATCACTCTGTTGGAAGTTTGTGATTGCTTTTATCATCTTTGTAGTTTTAGTGAGGGGAAAATACTTGTCCAGGAATGCACGTACCAATTGCTCCCATGTTGTGACATTTGAGGGACTGAGAGAGTGATACCAAGCTTTTTCTTTATCCCTTAGCATAAACAGGAACTCATCCTAACAGCATCTTCCGTCTGTCCATGATATCAGAAGGTATCACATATTTTGTGGAAGTTCATTATATGTGCATTGGAATCCTCCTCGTTTTGTTCATAGAATTGCAAATTTGTTTGCAACATGTTCAATAAGGCCGACTTTATTTCGAATGAAGACGCTTGGAGGTCTAGCAACACCTTGATTGATTACATTAAATCTCAGTCTCATGAGATCCATAAGGGTCCAAGGTTGGTTCCCTTAGTTTCCTCTTTGCTAAAACTCTTGATGAACTTCCTCAACCATCGGTTCTTCAATTTCTTCTTCCTAGCGTTTGGCTTTTTGAATGGCTCGTTCTAAGCGAGTGATGTCAAGTGCTAGGGTTTCTGTGATCTGACTTGAACTTCAAGTGACTCTTGTATTAATGCAAATGCACGGACACAAGAGTGATGAGAATGTCTTAAATTACAAAAACTAAACTAATCCTACTACTCCCCAATAACGACGTAAAAAACTTGTTTAGGCAAGTTTTAATCTATTTAAAAACCTTAATATATTGCAAGCGCACATGTTGTGGGTGTAGTATATGAGGTATCGATCCCTCGAAGAATTGTCGAACTAATCTAATTCTGAGTTATCTAAGGCCTAAAGTTTTATTGAAATGAAAATAAAAATGAACTGAAAAGTAAATACGTGAAGATGATTGACAGAAAATTAATTTGTAAAATTAATACAAACGAAATCAAATATTGAGCACCACTAAATTCATAATGGGAAATCACACAAGAAAATTTACCAAAATTATGAGAAAGGGACTTATCCTATCATCAATGCTAACCTAATCACTTTTTTGTTAATGTGGTGTTAGTTTAAGACTATTGAAAGGTGAATTACTCTCTCTCTCGAGTTATAATCACTAAGCCTTAATTGATAAACCCTAATTAAGTTGCATTACCGAATATGTAATCTCTCGATTAGCAATCATCCCTTAACCTAATTAGATTTTAAACATTCTATTAAACTACCGGGTCCTCATATGAAATCTCTCTCCATATAATTACCGATTTGATTTTTTGCATGATCTATTAGGTCAATTAACTTTTATTAACCAACCTAATCATTTTGCATTCAATTCACTCTCTTGATTTATCATCAAAGCATGAAATTACAAGAAATAATCACGACAACCAAATGAATTAACAAAAAAAACAACTAGATTAACATTGAATCAAGTTTAAATCTTTAAAGAAAAGTTAGAACATCATCATCAACCCCAAATCCATCAACATCATCATATCCATCTTACATATTCAAAAAAAATCACAAAGACGAAAAGGAAATGTCACTTGGGCGGGTTGGGATGGCTTAGGAAAGTAGTAGCAGCAGAAGCACACTCCTCTCTCCTCTTCTTCCTCTTCTCTCTCTTCTTCTTCTTTCTTCTTAGAGTTTTCCTAAAGTGGTAGAAGTTGGAGCTCCTTCCCAGGGTTCTTTCTCTTTCTTTATATCATTTGTCCATTTCAGGTAAATCCTAAGATTTTCCTAAGTCCAAAAAGTCTCAAATGTCCCTCGGCAAGTTACGTTCGGGAGGCTTTTTACGCTGTCTATCATGTATGCCACATTCGTGGCATTTGATTTTTGATCTTTGTCACGATCGTGGCAAACCCTCGATGCTTTTGTCACGATCATGGCCCTGGGCCTTGCTTTGGGTTTCCTACAAATTCTCTCTATTCTTCGATATTTGATCTAAAACATTAACAAATACATTAAAGCATCTCAAATATATAAAATTTAAGCTCAATAGCATTTTCTAACCCATAAAACACTTAAAACACAAATGTCTAATTAACTAAATAACACGATCATAACCTAAACATGGACTAATCATTCAATTTAACTACTAAATACATACTAAACTACCAACTAAAACATTATACAGCCTACCACTGTTAGTACCATTAGTTATATGCTAGCATGACACAAAATTTATCTAATGTGGTTTTTATTTTAATTGTTTTGGATGTGGGACTCACCATATTTTAAAATAGAGATGGCCCCACTCCAGTTTTAACACAACATTTTTTTGAGAAAAAGTTTTAACACAGTAATTGTTAAAGTGGGACCTAGTGAGTTTTTTTTTTTGAAAAAGATTGTTATCTTGGCGTTGTCATGTCTTCCCTAGTAAAATCTATCTGTTGTGAAAAACTCCGTTAGAATCAACATTTTCTTGCTTGATTCTTCTAAATTTTCTAATATGTAGAGCAAAAGTACGAGATTTTCAACCGATTATAAGTTAGAAAGCACATATGTGGAATGACCGGTGATGGAGTGAACGACGCTCCCCAGACATAAGAATTGCTGTAGCAGATTCTACAGATGCTGCTTGTAGTGCTTCTAATATGGTCCTCACAGAACCGGGGTTACGCTTAATCATCAACATCGTCCTAATAAGCCAAACAATCTTCCAAAGGATAAAAATTACGCGGTAATTCCAAAGCAGCCAAATGATTTATGAACACATGAAGCTATTACCAAAAACTTAAAAGCATAACTAATAATGGTTGCTGATAACTAACCATTTGGGATCTTTACAGGTACTATAATGACCATATCCAAAGACAAAGTCAAACCATCTCCATTCCTGGACAGTTGGAAACTCAGTGAGATTTTTGTAACTGATGTTGTCCTTGGCAGTTACATGGCATTAATGACTGTCGTGTTCTTTTGGATTGCTTACAAGACTGACTTTTCCCCTGTAAAACTTCCTTCTTAATTTTCTATGCCTCATTAGAATTGATTTTTTAGTTAGTAACTTGGCCTTTTCTCTGTTTGTAGAAACACTTCCATGTCATTAGCTTCCACAAGCACCATTTCAAGGAGATGTCACTCAATTGACACAACAGTTAGCTTCTGTTGTTTACCTACATATTAGCACCATTAGCCAAGTATTGATCTTTGTGACTCGATCTAGAAGCTGGTCATTCACTGAGCGTCCTAGTTTTCTGCTTCTTTTCGCCTTCATTATTGCACAACTGGTACACAATTCTACAAAAACTTTGATACCCTATTTTGCAATTTGTAGCTAGTTTCAATCAGTGAAAACTTCTTCCATGTCTGAGACTTTGAATGGTTTCGTATAAGCAGATTGCTTCTTCCATAATAGCACTCGCAAACTGGGAATTTTCTAGGATCAGAAGCACTGGATAGAGGTGGAGAGGTGTTATTTGGGTGTTTAACGTAGTGAATTACTTATTATTTGATCCTCTTAAGTTTGCTGTTCGATATGCTCTCAGCGAAAGAGCCTGGAATCTGGTGGTCGACCAAAGGGTAAGTAAGCTAAATTTTGAAACTCCATTTTCATGAAGAGTTAAAATTTCCAAGTTCTTTAAAACCCTGTTAGAATATATTTTATATATTCTTTGTTTGGTTTTGGCATTTTGAATTAGACATATAAGGAAATTAAAATCATGAAGATGGGTGCAGATTGGTTCTTTAATTGACGTCTATTTAGTGCACTACTGTTGGGCATGGAAATCACTAGCTGTACGTTATTTTAATATCAAGTGTACTGCAGTTGGGATAAGGTTGAAATAGTCCCACGTACATTGTTCAAATGCTTAATTAAAAATAGAAGTCCATTAACACACGTATGTTAAGTATCCTAGTTGAAGTGGAATACTAGCTGAAGTGGTTATCCAAGTTGACGTGGTATTCTAGCTAAATGTGTGTGGCTAGTCAAGATAGGCTAGAGTCACTGAAGTAAGGTGTTGAATTTTTCGTGTGTGTTGTCCTCGTTTTTGTGGCAGCGCTGTCATCTGTAAAGAGTGGGTGCGCAAACTATTTTTCTAATGAGCTTGTGTGTGTCTTGCATGGGCTGTTATCAACTGGCTGGAAAAATTCTCGAGTGGGCTGCACATACATAGTTTGCTCCTGTTTCGGTGGCTATTGATTGCTGTTTCACGTGGAGTGGTGAAGTTCTCGTGTGCAGCAAAGACATGCATGCAATGATCCATCCTTGCAATGAGACTGTGAGATTGCAGTGATAATTATTAGAGTGTGTATTTTTCTGGTTTGGCAAAAGCATTGGTCCTCTTCGTTTTTCTGGCATAGTCTGCACATTTTGGTGGGTTATTCTGAGGGAGTGTTGTCTGTGTTTTTGGGAGTTGGATTTTTCTATCTTGGAGTGCAGTGAATGATGGCCGTGACAATTGGAGGGGAAAAATTCATAGGGAAGTTCTATTAATCTTAAGTAGTTTGTTATTTTATTTTGTGTTGATTAAATACTTGAGATAATTTTTATTTGTTATTACGTTGAGTGAAAGTAGGTAGAAAAATCCTCTGACGAGGTTAGCACAAGTCGGTCGTATTATCGGGTATGAAAATCTTTCACGGGTAGTTAGGTTGCAAAATAGTTGTAGAGATTGAGAGGTGTTGTGTTAAATCAATTGTGTAATTCTATTGGACCATCGTGAAAGTGATTAAGCTAGGTGAGGGCCCCGCAGACATAGGTCGAGTGTGCCGAACTGCGTTACCAAATTTTGGTGTTTCTTTTATTTTGATTCAGCTTGTTTTTATTTTATTGATGGCAAAAAAATTTGTGGCACGTTTGTGAATTAATTAACCCCCTTCGGTTTTTCAAACCCCATTATCAAAAGTGAGTTGATTTTGTTTTTGGAACTTAAACCAGACTCAGTTGACAAGCAAAAAGGACATTGGTAAAGAAGAGCGAGAAGCTACATGGGTAATAGAGCAGAGATCATTACATGAGCTCCAGTCTAGTGAATGCAGAAGATCCACTGATAGGAGAAGCAATGTTGGAGAAGCCAATCATATGGCTGAAGACGCCAGAAGACGTGTAGAAATTGCAAGGTTTGGTCCTTCTACTCCTTTCTTCATCATTATTTTAATGTAACTTAAGTCAGAAAGAATTTGAAATTCAAAATGTATTGAATCCCATTCCCACCTTCCCTTTTCTCTTTTATCTTCTACCTATATTTTCATGCAAGACAATTGAATCAAAAGACGACTATTTAAGAATGAGACAGACATGGAGGTGAGTGAAGAACTACCAGTACCACTAAAATTCATGCAAGACCAAGTACCAACTATATATATAGCTAAAGCACCCACAACTTTAATGTGTGTATATATGCCTACGTATATTAGTATACACAAAGAGTAGAGAGCTCCATGCTAATCATAGTATTACGATGAGCTTCAACTTTCACCATGCTATCAATGACCATCTACATGCATTTCTTTCTATACATAAATTATATAGTTGTCTACGTTAATTACGTACGTGTGCATGTATCAATTATCATGTATGCTATGTGTGTATGGATTCTAATGATTAACCGAAGTTTGTATCCTGTGAATGTGAGCAGTTTCAGTTTCATTTCTTGACTGAGTTCTGACCCCATCTTGATACTCTTTTGCGTTGACATAACGACTATATATACATGGTTTATTCTGGTTTAAGTGTAAACCCACTACGACATGACGATTCATTTCCAATATTCTTACATTATCGAAACAAAGATCAACAGTATCATGTTGCTTATTAGGTAAAGATTTCATTTTTCCCAGGGAAGACACCAGCAACAGGAAGACAACAATGTTTTTCAAAAAAAAAAAACTAGGTCCCACTTTAACACTTTAACAATCACTGCGATAAAATTAGAGTGGACCCACATCTATTTAATTAAACATAGGGTGAATCCCACATATAAAATATTAAAAATCTATTTTTAATACATTTTCTTCCAATTGTGGGCCCCACCTATAAAATATTAAAAAATCCATTTTTAATAAATTTTGTTTCACGTCATTAGATAGTATTTAGGTTCTATATGAACATTTTCCAAATTTGAGGGTTAATTTAAAACATTTTTAAAATGTTAAGGTTTATTTTGAATATTATTAAATATTATTTTGTACATTAGTATAAATATTAGGGTTCATTTAACCCTTTTAGCCTAAAAAGAAACTTGAATAAGATTGTGGAACTCAAAGACAACAATGATAGTTTATTCATAGATCAAGCTTCCTCATTAAAACTCACCAAAGATTTAGTTTTGCAGGTAATGAGAACAGCTGAGGATCCCCCTTATGTTGGCAACATAAAAAGATTATCTGGATGTTCATTAACCCAAGACATTAAGTAGATACTGACAGCACCATTCATAAATCAGGACTTTAAAGAAGTGTTGTTTAGTTTGGGTTATTTGATCCCATTTGTGCCTTGTTTAAAGATGTTGAAAATAATGCATGCAATTCGTCCATTCTCTACTAAAGGACAAAGTTTGTTAGTTAATTTTTCACGTCACATAGTCTAGAATATTCTTTGATTCTCTCTGTAACAAAAATTGGTTAGAGCTGTGTGTATATATATACAAAGAAGAATAACAAACAGTAGCGTGTTTTTGAATGCTAAAATCATCTGTTCTTCATCTTCTTTTAGGTTCTCTTTTTTAACATGGTATCAGAGACGGGCTAGACCTCACTTCCGCGTTTTTGTTCTTCATTCTGCTACAGTTTTTTGTTTCTTTTTTATTCATGGCCATGGAGGCTATTGGTAACCCAGCTCTTCCTATTGTTGATAGCAATCATCCTTTCTATATCCATCCCTCAGACACCAAAAATACATCATTGATTTCACAAGCTCAAATCCTGACAGGAATTGACAATTTTAATCCCTGGTTTCAGGTGATGATCGTAGCTCTGGAAGCAAAGAACAAGATTGGATTTATTGATGGATCTTTTGAAGAGTCTGAAGACCAGAATATGCATGCTCAATGGAAACGTTGCAATGGTTTGGTGAAACTATGGATTTTGAAAACTGTCTCAAAACATATATTTGATACTATTGTATATTGTTCGACTGCCTTTGAAATGTGGCAAGAATTGACACAAAGGTTTGTTGGGTCTAATCTGGTAAGAATCTTCCGGATTAAATGTGAGATTTATCACATCATGCAAGGTATAGATTTGATCTCAGTTTATTTTTCCAAGTTGAAAAAGTTGTGGGATGAACTCTCGTCTTTGAACACTAGTCAAAATCTTATGATTAATGCTGAATATGAAAAACAAGAGAGGATTATGCAATTTCTCATGGGTTTGAATGATTCATACATTGCTATAAGGGGGCAGATTTTGTTGTTGGACCCATTACCCTCTGTCAATCAAATCTACAATAAGTTGTTGTAAGAGGAATCATAACGAGGAGCCTTTTCTTCAAACAATCCATCAACTACTGCTTTTGTTACGCAGACACCAACTCAACCTCCTGTATATGGCAAGAGAACATATTCTTATGACCATTGTGGGAAAGCAAACCACACCAAAGATAGATGCTACAAACTCCACTGTTATCCTGGAAATCTAAGACAGAGGCCCAAACAAAATCCATCCTACAAACCCCGAGCAAACATGACACAAGGAAATGATGAAGTCACAAATTAGTAGCCCAACACAACTCAGTCTTCTTCAAATTCTCCTTTGACACAGGAACATCTACAACAAATTTGCAACTACATGAGTACGATCACTGGTAATTCACAGAGTTCAAATGTTCTTGAGGTTAATATGGTAGGTAATGAATCTAGCATTGCTTTCCTTGCTTGCGGAAGTCAATGGATCATTGACAGTGGTGCTTCTGAACACATGACTTACTCTGAAAAACTCCTTTCCCATATCATCCCACCACCTTATCATCTTTCAAATATTATTTTGCCTGATGGAAATTCAGTGACTGTCAATAGTGTTGGACGATTTCCCATGACACCTAATTCATGTATTAATCACGTCTTTTATTCACCTGATATTTGATATAATCTTCTTTTAGTTATTAAGCTATCCAAAGAATTAAATTGTTGTGTGATTTTTTTCCTACACATTGTGTTTTGTAGGACCTGGTTTCTAAGAGGATTCTGGGGACTGGTAGGGAGCATCAAGGTCTCTACAAGTTCACTCCTAACACCATGGATTATCCTACATGTAATAAAGTTACTGGTGCTGATCCATATAGCCTTTGCCATGCTAGGCTTGGCAATTCACCTTTTTTGAAATTGAAATAGTTATTACCCCATTTGTCTTATGATCAAAAACCTTGTGAAGTCTGTGCTTTTGCGAAGCAAACTAAATTACCTTTTCCTACAAAAACTAGTATTATCTATTCACCTTTTGAACTAATACATATGGATGTTTGGGGTCCTTTTCGTGTCCCTTCTAGAAATGATGTAAGATTTTTTTAACTATTGTTGATGATTTTTTGAAAGCAACTTGGGTTATATTGATGAATTCGAAGTCTGAAGTATTTATGCATATAAAGAACTTCATATATATGATTAAAAACCAATACAAGAAGGAAATCAAGACCATCAGAACCGATAATGCATCAGAGTTTGCCCAAACATGATTGCAAGAAATTATTTGCAGAAGTTGGAATAATGCAGCAAATGTCCTGTATTGCAACCCCACAACAAAATGGCCTTGTTGAAAGAAAACACAGACATCTTTTGGAAGTAGCCCGTGCCACACGTTTTCAAGCCAACCTACCATTAATCTTCTGAGGTGACTGCATATTAGCAGCCACATACATTATAAACAGACTTCCTACACCTCTCTTACACAACCTTTCCCCTTATGAAAAGCTTTTCCAAAAATCACCACCTATAAACCATTTAAAGACTATAGGATGCCTTTACTATGCTTCGTCTTTCATTATAGACAGACACAAATTTGCTCCTCGGGCTAGTCAATGTGTCTTCCTAGGATATCCTTTCAGCCAAAAGGGGTACCTAGTCTATGATTTAAAAATAGAAAGGAGTTTTGTGTCTTGAGATGTCACATTCGATGAGACCATTTTTCATTATAAAGAAAAATCCAAAGAACTTCAAAATCTGGTCTATCCATGCCATATTGACTTTCTTGACATTCCTTTTCATTCCTATTCTTCTCACTCAAATCTAACTTCTAAATTTACACAGCCTACCTCCTTCCGTGACCCTTCCTCAACCTGTTTAGAACCTGAAACACCACCTGTGCGAAAATCCACCTGACAAACACTTCCATCAATTTTGATGTGAGACTATATATGTGATGCTCCTTCTAGTGCTCAGGATATCTCTTGGGAACAAGGTACCACTTATCCTATCTCTAATTTCTTTACTAGACATAAAGTTAAGCCACATTATCAATTTTTTCTTGCCAACCTTGACACTATGAAAGAACTTGAAAGTTATTCAAAAGCAATCACTAATCCCAATTGGGTTAAAGCAATGCATGATGAGTTGCAGGCTTTAGAGGCCACTGGAACTTGGGAATTATGTGAATTACCTGCAGAAAAGTATCCCATCGGTTGCAAGTGGGTATATAAAGTCAAGTTGAAGTCTGATGGTTCCCTAGAAAGGCATAAGGCGAGATTGGTGGCCAAGGGATACACACAACAGGAGGGGGTTGACTATACTAAAACATTTTCGCCTGTGGTTAAAATGACCACTGTCAGGACTTTACTCATTATTGCTGCTGTTCGCAGTTGGAAATTACATCAACTGGATGTGCAAAATGCTTTTTTTGCATGGCAATCTCTTTGAAGAAGTGTATATGGAAGTTCCACCAGGATACCTTCAGGCACGGGGGATGATTGATAGCAGCAATCTCGTTTGCAAGCTTAAGAAATCCATTTACAGATTAAAGCAAGCTTCAAGACAAAGGTTTGAGAAGTTTTCATCAGCTTTAATGTAACATCCCGTTTCCAGAGAACGGGTCGGACCAGAGAAACGGGTCCAGGTGTGGTAAATTACCACATCTCAT
>JAOTAY010019970.1:0-13849 GCA_025629805.1 Erythroxylum baracoense
TGCTTTGGAAGATCAAAATAATCAAGAACAACATTTAAATAATGAAGAAGCACCCCATGAAGAACCTAACTTACCACCAACTCATACAAATGAACCAGTTGGTATAGCTTTAAATAAACCTGTCAAGGTTAGAAGATCGTCTATTTTTGATGATTATGTAGTTTATTTGCAAGAGTCGGATTATGATTATGGCACTGATAATGATGCTGTTTTGTTTTCAAAAGTCATAAGTAGTGATAAGTCTGAAAGATGGATTGATGCTATGAAAGAAGACTTGAAATCAATGGATCAAAACAATGTCTGAGATCTTGTAGACTTGCCAAAAGGTTTTAAACGAGTTGGTTGTAAATGAGTCTTTAAGACTAAACGCGAATCAAATAGTAATGTTGAAAGATATAAAGCTAGGATTGTTGCCAAAGGTTACGTTTAGAAAGATGTCATTGATTATAAGGAGACTTTTTCACTTGTCTCGAAAAAAGATTCATTGAGAATAATTTTAGCATTAGTGGCTCAATTTGATTTAGAGCTACATTAGATAGATGTGAAAACAACATTTCTGAATGGGGATCTTAAGGAGGAAGTTTACATGGATCAACCTGAAGGTTTTTTCATTGAAGGTAAAGAAAGTATGGTGTATAAATTGAATAAGTCAATATATGGACTTAAACAAGCTTCCAGGTAATGTTATATTAAGTTCAATAATACTATTACTTCTTTCGATTTTGAGGAAATTACTGTTGATCGGTGTATTTATCGAAAGATTGGTAGGAGTAAGTTTATATTTCTAGTTCTATATGTTGATGACATTTTGCTCGCTGCTAATGACTTAGGTTTGTTACATAAGACTAAAGAATTTCTTTATAAGAATTTGGAAATTAAAGATATGAGAGAAATATCCTATGTGATTGGAATTTCAATGTTCTGTAAAAGATCAGAAGGCTTATTAGGATTGTCTCATAAAGCTTATATTGAGAAAATTCTTGAGAAGTTTAACATAAGCAAGTGCTCAGCAGGTATAGTCCCTATTCAAAAGGGAGATAAGTTTAGTCTTATGCAATGTCCACAGAATAATATGGAACGTAAGGAAATGGAAACAATTCCATATGCTTCTGTTGTGGGCAATTTGATGTACTTACAAATCTGTAATAGACTCGACATCAATTTTGCAGTAGGGACGTTGAATAGATATCAAAGTAATTCTGGTATTAATCATTGGAAAGCTGAAAAGAAAGTGATGAGATATCTTCAAGGAACAAAGGATTACATGCTCACTTATAAGAGGTCTAATCATTTAGAACTAATTGAATATTCAGATTCAGATTTTGACAGGTGTATTAATAGTAGAAAGTCAACATTAGGCTATTTGTTCCTATTAGCTGAAGAAGCAATCTCATGGAAAAGTGCCAAACAGTTTGTCATTGCTTCATCCACTATGGAAGTAGAATTTGTAGCTTATTAGGAGGCTACAATTCACGCATTATGAGTACGAGACTTTATTTTAGGGCTTGGGGTTGTCAACACAGTAAGCAAGCCGTTGAAAATTTATTGTGACAATTCTGAAAGAGTTTTCTTCTCTAAAAATGAAAAAAACTCTAGAGGCGCAAAACACATGGAATTAAAGTATTTTATTGTTAAAGAAGAGATTCAGAAACAAAGAGTGCATATAGAACATATTAGGACAGATCTCATGATAGTAGATCCTCTAACTAAGGGTTTACAACCAAAAACATTCAAAGAACATGTGCTTAGGATGGGTCTTGGTTATATTGATGATTGAGAATAATGTTTAATGATGATGTTTTAGCACTCTTAAACTCAACAATAATATGCTTCTGAATTTTATATTACTTATTCATTATGTTTATGTATACATGATTGTTTGAATAAGAAATTTAAATGTATTTTTATGATAAGTATGTGGACCATATGTTGTTTATATACAACTTATGGACCTAAATATATTAAGTTCTTAATGTAGTGGTATATGAAAGGAAGTATACGACTATACTGTGTATGATCGTCATAACCCACATTATGTGATTTGTTGTGATGAGGTGCTTATGATGTTAACGGTTTATAAGATTTAATTCTTGCTAGTCTCATGTTATACTATTAAATGTAATGATGAAACATCCGGCTAAGTAGGAGAATGTAAGAAATATGCCTTGATATTGTGGCCCGGATATTCTATAAGCCCACATTAAACTTGGTTTAGGGTTTTTTTAGTTTAATATTATATTAAATCTTAACCGTTAATTTAGTACTTGATGGACGTACAAGATTTAATGTTAAAAAAGAATTGTATATAAACTAGTCATCTCTCTACTCTAATAAAGTACAGACAAAAACAAATACAGAAAGAACATGTTTGTGTATTAAGCTATCCATCAAGTTATTGTATAAAAAAAGGATTAAGAAAGAGAAACTAGTTCGTAATCGGTAAAAGCTTTCTCTTTACATCACAATGAATTCTGCTCAAGATAAGTGATTTATTTGCTACATCTATGTGGTTATCATTACTTGCAAGATCTAAACGAAGAACAGAAAAACTTACATGAAGAACCTGTCAAAAGCATAGATAAGACATAAGAAGGAGATTAGTGACATGAAGACAATGTTCCAACCAATTATGCAGAAGATAAATAATGACACTTTAGAAGTAACAACATGAAACATCACCGGAACAGATTCTTACACCATTTCGACTAGGTTTAGCAAGCTGTACTTCCCACCGTTCAACGACGAAGAGGTGAGAAATTGGATTTACTATTGTTAGCAATTGTTTTCAATAGACCGTACCCCAGATGACATGAAGGTTAGAGTGACATCACTCCACATGGAGGGTACAACACTGGTGTGGTACTAACTCATGGCGCGGAACTAACGTGACGGACAGATGCTAAGGTGGGAATAGTTTATAACCTCACTCCGACAGAGGTTTGACGATGAAATCTTTGAAGATCCCATCAGCGATTTTAAGGAACTCAGGCTAGAAGGACATTGATGGAAAACCATTCTAACAAAGTAACACTTCCAAAATCCTATTTGATAGGATTCTTCCTCAAAGGCTTCAAGCCTGAGCTGGAACTAACCGTAAAAATGATGGATCAGACCTCATTATAGCAAGCATACGCTCTTGCCAGAAAGCAAGAGGTCATTTTGGCGGCCAACGTACTGGTTTATTTTGGAAAGGGGCCAAAGGTGCCTGGGCAGGTAGGAGATAGAGCAAGCACGACCAACAAAGGGGTGAGTCAGGTCACTACTACAACAAGAAATTATTCTGATTCAAGGTTGTTTCCTACAACCAAATACCAAAACACCAAACCAAGTTACCAAAAAAAAAACTATAGAGGACTAAAACAATGAACAACAAGGAATTTGACGAAAAAAGGGCTAGAGGCTTATATTTTTTGTGCGATGAGAAATATGCACCAGGACATAAAAATAAGAAATGCTAATTTCAAGTGTACATGGTGGAGGAGGAGGAGACGACTGTGAGTGAAGCACTCAGTGAGGAAAGGGGGGAAAGGGCGCCCACGAGTCCCAGAGTTTCTTTAGAAGCGATGTGGGGTTTAAAGGAGCAAGGTGAGTTCAAGCAGATGAGGGTAATGGCTAGTTTTCAGAAGAAACCACTCCACATTCTCATCGATAGCAGTACACATAATTTTTTAGGCAAAAAGATGACCGAAAAGGGAAAAATGGAGGTAACGAAAATACCTGTGTTAAAGATTATAGTAGGAGGAGGTCTCAAGTTTAATTGCCACCGAGTGTGTAAGGATTTTACATGGGTAATGCAAGGGTTAAGGTTCACGACGAATGCACTTATCTTTGGACTAGGTGGGTGCGGTATGGTGCTTGGAGTGTAGTAGTTAGCAACGATGGATTATGTTTTGTGCAATTTTAAAGATCGCACGATGGAGTTCCTCTCAGATGGTCGAACAGCGAAGCTGACGGGAAATCCAAAATTTCAAGTAAGGGCCTCCGCAAAATAGTCTCTAATGGTGTTAAGAACTCACTATTTATGTTACAGTTAAAGTATCTCGTGGAAACAACCGAGAGGAAATGGAGGCACTCCTTGCAAATTTTGGGGAAGAATTTTAGGAAATTAAGCAATTGCCTCCTAAAAGTTCACACAATTAGGGATAGTAAAATCGGCCCGGCTTGCTTTTAGTTCGGGTTGACCAGGCCATGAGTAGGTTATGGGTCGGTCCTGCCCAACCTGTGACCCCACCTATTGCTTCCAAAACGACATCGTTTTGTCAAAAACAATGTCATTTTAGAAAATTTTTGCTTAAATATAAATGGCAGGCCCGGAGTCGAATCTCAGGCCCGGCTCAGCCCATTGATATTCCTACACACAATCATTACATAGTTCTCAAACCCGGAGTGGAAGCCATAAACATTAGACCATATCGTTATTCAAGCGAGCAGAAGGGTGCTATTGAATGTGCAGTTGAGGAGTTGCTAGAACAAGGACTCATAAGATCCAACTTCAAACCCTACGCATCCCCAGTCATTTTAGTCAAGAAGAAAGATTGCTTTCGTAGAATGTGCGTGGACAACAGGAAGCTAAATAAACACGCTGTAAAAGTTAAGTTTCCTATCTCAATGATAGAAGAGTTTCTTAAACAACTGAAGGATTCCAATTGGTATTCCAAATTGGACTTGAGGTCCGGTTATCATCAAATTGTAGGACATTTTTGTCCTTTTCCTATAAAGTGGATAACTATTAATTGTAATTTTGGCTTTTTAATAAATTAATAGTTAAGTTTCATAATTTGATTTAAACAAGGGTATTAAAGTATCCCAATAAATGGTCTAAATCAATGAGTTGACGTCCGAGTGAAAAATATATCCCTTTTAGTGTAGACCTGGTCCATATTGGACTTGTGATGGGAAAGCCCGATATGGAAGCTATATATATAGGTTAAGATCTCCTATAGTTGCTCATATCCATTGTAAGTATATGAATCCTCTAACTCGTTAAGAGAGCTTACGTATTAAGAAAACTGTAAAAAGGCCTAAATCACTCATCGAGAAGCATAATCCTTAAAGGTCTTGGGAGATTCGAGATCTATTGGAGCTCGAAAACTGCATCGGAATCAAAGATATAACTGAAATTAGGTGTTTCACGTTTCTTTCATTTTTAATCCTTTCATGTACAATCTGGGATACGTAATAAGGTCTATGCTACGTGTTACACGTGATATCAAAGCGGTTATGTGATCGATTTGCCAAAAACGAAGGTTTTTTTATTTTCATCTCATATGGTTTTCTTCAATTTTTGATTCATTTTTTGGTTTTTTTTACATATATGATTACGTAAAAGTGATATGTATAAGGCTAGTTATAAAAACAGGTTTAAAATGTGCCAAACGGAGAGAAAAAGGCATCTCGGGATGTCAAAAATTGCCCTGCCGGTAAAGGACTACGTAACGTCGGGTGCGTGCGATACAATAGCTAGGGTAGCGGTATACGAATGACGTGTGTCGACATGTCACTTCACGAAGCGATGGATTCGTGACGCGGCCCGTGCTTCCACGTCTCGACACGTGGCCCATTAGATTCTGGACGTATAATAGACGCACGTAAGTGAGTGGGGGGCACGTGCTACGCATGCACCAGATGCATCTGGTGCACGTCGGAGAGCGCACATGTAACGCATGAGTGCCCCCAGGCCACGTGCACCTCAACGCTTGGCTGACGTCAGCATCAATGCTGACATCAGCGTACAGTGTTGATGCTGACGTCAGCGTGACGTCATCATCCAAAAAAAGGAAAAGGAAAAGGAAAATTTTAGAAATTCTCATAAAGTTATTCCGGTCTTTTTGGGTTAGTTTTCAGGTCGGGAAAATTTTAAAGTGATTTTCTATTTTTTTTGGATTTATTGCGTTGGTAATTGGATTCTAGAAAAGTTTTAAAAGCCTTTTAAAAGCTAATTGTGAGTGCATTTCGTACTCCGAACTACACATAAGGGAGATACTTAAAGTTTTAAGTCTTGTGTGGTAGGTTCGGTATTCGGGAAAGTACAATAGTCACTCTAATTGAGAATTTTTAAATAAATGTCTCAAATAAAGTTTAAAGCCGATGTTTTCAGTTTTTGTATGTTTTTATTAAACTGTGGATTTAGTTTTTCCATTTGTAATTAATTCTCACATACATTATACCCATATAGAATGTGAGGATAACATAAAGATGTATCCGTGTGTTTGTGAACTTTCTGGGATACTGATAAGAATGTAGTCACCAAAGTAGCCTTTCAAGTCAGTATTTTGGATTGTTCTACTCACATGTTGGGGGATGTTTCTAGCCTTCTGTTTGGTTATTCTGCCCAAAAGTGTTGGCCTTACATAGGGTTTTGAGATGTTCATAAAGGCATTAGATGGAGGAAAGCCATTGCTTAAATGATCTATTCACCTAAAGGTGGTAATGTCATGAGAGTTGATGGTTTGTATTCTGATCGCTTTTGTGCAAGTGTCTAATTACATATATTATGTATTCAACCCAAAGGTGTTTCATAATATATGTGATCAGATTCTCTATATAGATATTGTTTTAATCCTTTAAAGTATCGTTGTTGTCCTGCATTTATACTGATCTTTATATTGTCTTTTCTATTTTCCAGCCACCTTTTCTGTGAACAACAATGTTGTCACTATTGAAACCTTAAGTGGTTTCAATTTCAAGAAGCGGATTAAGGACGTTGAGTTTACATTAGAGATGGTTAACGTCAGCATGGTGATGCACATCGAGAGGCCTCCTCCACTTACAGATGTCAGCTTGGAAGCTGACAGAGCAGTAATGAAGACCTGGGAGCGGTCAAATAAGATGTGCTGTTTGACTATTAAGAGGTCGATCCCTGACCATCTGCTTAGTGCATTGCTAGACACGACCATAGCGAGGGAGTTTATGGACAACATATCCCAGAAGTACAAGATGTCTTCTCATGATGAGCAGAGCGCCTTGATTAAGGAATTGTTCTCTATGAGGCATACTGGAGAAGGAGGCATTCAAGAGTCTATCATCCGGATAGTGCACCTTTAGAGCAGGCTGAAGGCATTGGATATACCGATTACTGACTTGCTTATAGTGCATTAGGCATTAAATACTCTTCCTCTGGAGTTTGAGATGTTGGTCACCTCCTACATCTCTCAGGATGAGAATTGGGACATCAATGCCTTGATTTCCTAGTGTGCTGCAGCAGAGGAGAAGATCAAGAGTTCTCCTTATATAACTATGTTTGCAGCTACCAAGGTTAAGGAGAAGGCTAAACCCCAACAGCCTAAGGGTAAGGGTAAGAAACCCAAACCCTCTCCGCAAATTTAGAGTGGGCAGTCCAGCATTGTAAAAGGCCTACATGACCTAAGAGTAAGAGGTGCTTCCTCTATAAGAATAAGCGGCATAGGAAGTTTGATTGCCCGAAGTGCAAGCTATGAAAGGTCAAGCAGAAACTATCAGGTAACGGCCTATATGATTCATGAATCCAATATAGTAATAACCACATCAAGTTCTTAGTGGTTAGATAGTGGAGCTTTTAATCATGTTGCTTCCACGATATAGAGGTTCACATCCAGGAGAAGGCCGACTAAAGGGGAGGAGAAGTAGATGGTTGGCAACAATGAAGAGGTGGATGTTTTGTATAGAGGAGATGTATAATTAAACCTCGATACGGGGTTTGTATTGATTTTATGAGACACATTTTATATACTGTCTTTTAGATGGAACTTGATCTCTGTATCAGTTTTGGATAAAGAAGGTTATCGTTTTGTATTTGATAATTCAATTGTAAATATTTCTATCAATACGAGACATATCGAAACTGCCTTCTTATCCTACGGAATATATAGTATGTGTCTTACTCCTAATAAAATGTATGTCTCTTCTTATATTACTTGAAAGAGAGCCTTCATAAAGGAAACATTGTACATGTTGTGGCATAAACGTTTTAGCCACATTTCCAGGGAGAGGGTTAAGAGATTGATAAAGGATAATTTTCTCCCAACTCTAGACTTCAGTGATATGGAGACATGTTTCGATTGTTATAGAGGTAAGTTGACCAAGATAAGAAAAAAGGGGTCAACTCGTGCTTCTAGTTTATTGGACCTCATACATACAGATGTTAGTGGTCCCTACATGATTACGTTGTGCAATGCTAGATATTTTTTGACATTTATAGACGATTATTCCCACTATGGTTATATGTTCTTACTTAAAGAGAAGTCTGGAGTTCTTGATAAGTTCAAGATCTTTAAGAATATGGTTGAGAACCAACTGGAAAAATCAATAAAGATAGTCAGATCTGACAGGGGAGGGGAATATTATGGCAGACATGGAGTTGTAGGACAAGAAAAAGGTCCATTTGTCAAGTATTTGGAATCAGTTGGAATAGCGACTCAGTTCACTATGCCAGGTAGTCTTAAGCGAAGTGGTGTAGCGGAAAGGCGCAATCGCACCCTAAAGGACATGATGAGGTTAATGCAGAGTAGGACTAACCTACATGAATACCTTTGGGGTGAAGTCATCAAGATGACATTGTATATCTTGAATAGAGTCCTAAGTAAGTCAGTACCAAAAACGCCTTTTGAGCTCTGGGTTAGAAGGAAGCCAAGCCTTGCACACATTCGCATGTAGAGATGCCCTACTAAGATAAGGTTATATAATCCGTATGAGAGCAAATTGCAACCTCGTTCCACTCATTGCTATTTAGTGGATTATCCCGAATACTCTAAGGGCTATAGATTTTACTGTAAAGAAGGAGGAGCCAGAATAATGGAATCACAAACGACTAAGTTTCTGAAATACGATGTCCATGATGAGAGAGGATCCTCACATCCTCCAAGAGATAGTAGGACGGATACTACGATCATTTAGTATCCGCCTCTCATACAGTCAGCTTCAGTGGATGAAGTACTGTGCCTATGCAGGCATAGGAACCTATGCCTGCTTAGGAAGAGGTTTCTGAGGTACAAAAACCTATGCAGTTGCGTAGATTCACCAGAAAGAGGCGTCTGACTATCTCATCAGATTACATAGTCTATTTAGGTAAGCATGACTATGACATAGGACACGTTGTGGATCTAGTTACTTTTACAGAAGTTGTTTCTAGACCCCATGTGGATTTGTGGTAGGAAGCAATGAAGAATGAGATGCAATCTATGAGGTATAATAAGTTATGGGAGCTTATTGATTTACCTCAACATTGTAGACCTGTTAGTTGCAAGTGGCTATTTAAAACTAAGAAGGACACACAAAGTCAAGTTAAGCGGTTTAAGGTGTGTCTAGTTGCCAGGGGATTCACTCAGAGAAAAGGAGTTGACTTCAATGTTACCTTCTCTCTTGTATCCTTGAAGGATGCATTTAGAGTGATTATGAAAATAATATCTCATTATGACATGGAGCTACATCAGATAGACGTTAAGACCACTTTCCTGAATGGTGAACTTTATGAGGAGGTCTATATAGAGCAACCTAAAGGATTTCAGGATCAAGATGCAACTGTCAAGGTTTGTAAGTTGAATAAATAAAAATATGGGTTAAAGTAAGCTTCCAGACAGTGATACCTAAAGTTTGATGAGATTTTGACCTCATTCGGCTTTGTGGAAAACAAAGTGGAAAACAAAGTCGAAAGATGCTTATACTATAAGGTTAGGGGAGCAAAGTTATCTTTATACTACTATATGTCGATGATATCTTGCTTGCGTCAAATGATTTGACCATGTTGCATGAGGTAAAGCAACTTTTGGATAAACATTTTGACATAAAGGATTTAGGTGAAGCATCTTTTGTCCTTAGTATACAGATTCACTAGAACAGATCTCAATACTTATTGAGCCTCTTGCAAAGTGCATACATTGAGCGAGTGCTATAAATGTTTAATATGGCTGAATGCAAACCTATTGTAGCACCTATCTCTCATGGAGAGAGATTATCTTTGGTATAGTATCCAAAGAATGAAGTTGAGAGAGAGGCTATTGGGAATGTCCTATATTCTAATGTTGTTGGTAGCCTGATGTATGCCCAGGTGTGCATTAGATCGGACATTACAATTGCTGTTGGATTGCTAGGTCGATATTTGGCTAACCCAAGTGTAGACCATTGGAATGTAGTCAAACGAGTGTTGACACACCTAAAGGGTACCAAGGATTATACGTTGATATATAGAAAAGTCAAGGATTTGTACCTCACAAGGTATACGGACTCCGATTTTGCTATGTGTCCGAATGATCAAAAATTCACTTCAGGATACATTTTCATGTTGGCAGATGGTGCAGTATCGTGGAAGAGTGTCAAGCAGACACTGGTGACTTCCTCGACCATACATGGAAAGTTTGTTGTATGTTATGTAGCTGCTACATAGGTGGTTTGGTTTAGAAACTTGATTTCTGAGCTATCTGTGGTGAATTCGATTGCTAGACCTATATGTTTATATTGTGATAATCTTGCTACAGTGTTGTTCAGTAACAACAACAAGAGTATCACAGGGTCTAAGCATTTGGATGTCAAGTATTTGACCATAAAGGAGTTAATTTAGAAGGGTGACGTTGAAGTGGAGCACATCAGGATTGAGGAGATGTTAGCTGATCCGTTAACTAAAGGACTTCACTCACTAGTGTTTGTTAGACATGTATCTGGTATAGGCATGTTGAAGTCCTTAGACAGTAGTAGTTAGGGATCACTGTATTTGCTCTTAAATGTTTGCACATTTTGATGTATTATGACATTATGGTTATTTATTAATAAAGATGACCATATTCTTTTATCCTCAGTAATAACTGTTCTTGTATATAGTCATAATACGTATGAAAGCCTTAAGATTTGTGTTGATCTTAAGCATTTTAAAGGTCATTAGGCATTTGTAAAGATTGGCCTTGAGCCTATGTCATTAAACACATACAGTTTATATAGATATCCTTCAAGTTTCATATGAATAGGAGGATATAAGTTTTTTAATCCCATAAAAGTTCTCTAATATAGTTTAGCATTCAGTTGGAGAATATAAAGATTTTATCTAATGCTTTTTAGCATCCAGTGAGAGGAAACAAGTTTTCTCTAATGTTGTTTAGCATTCGGTGAGAAAACATGATTTCTTTACTACAGTTTAGCACAAAGTTAGAGAAAGACCTACAAACGAAGATGATATATATTAGATCACAAAGGTATCATCCTAGTTTGCCACACTCTAGTTTCCTATTCATGATAGTAAGGTATTAAATATTTGTGATTATATAGGACCTGTGTCACATATGACATATGTGTTTGATATTTTTCGGTTTCGAAAGCCTTGCAGGATAGAATGTTGGACTTTCATTACCTTAGGATCAATTTTTTTTTAAAATTTGGTATCAATACAGTAGTGTGACTTAACTGAATTTTCAAACTATTTTGAACTTGAGTAAAACCGCAATTAATAATTGTGCAAGGAGGAGAATGTAGGACATTTTTATTGTTAAAGGACATTTTTGTCCTTTTCCTATAAAGTGGACAACTATTAATTGTAATTTTGGCTTTTCAATAAATTAATGGTTAAGTTACGTAATTTGACCCAGACAAGAGTATTAAAGTGACTTAATAAATGGTCTAAATCAATGGGTCAAAGTCTAGATAGAAAATGGATCCCTTTAGTGTAGACCTGGTCCATATCAGACTTGTGATGGGGAAGTCCGATATGGAAGCTATATATATAGGTTAATGTCTCGTACAGTTGCTCATATCAATCGTAAGTATACGGATCCTCTGACCTGTTAAGAGAGCTTACGTATTGAAAAAACTATAGAAAGGGCTAAATTAAGTATTGGGAAGCATAATTCGTAAAGGGTTCGAGAGATTCGAGATTGTTTGAAGCTCAGAAACTGCATCAGAATCAAAGATGAAATCGAAATCAGATATTTTGCATTTCCTTCGTTTTTAACCCTTTTATGTACAATCCAGAATACATAATAAAGTCTATGCTACGTATTACACAAACAAGAATAAACAAGGAGGATGTTCCAAAGACTATATTCTGGACTCAAGAATGCCACTTTGAGTTTCTGCTGATGCCCTTTGAGCTCACTAACCCTCTCTCCACCTTCCATGGGCTCATGGATGAGATTTTTAGGCCATATCTCTGGAAGTTTATGTTGGTTTTCTTTGATTATCTCCTGATGTACAACCGAAACTACACTCAACATCTGGAGCACTCATGACAAGTTCTAACAGTCTTGACATAACAACAGCTATTCCTCAACGGGAACAAGTGTGTCTTCGGAGCCCAATCTCGGAAGAGGGGGTATCCACTGATGCAAAAAAGATTGAAGCCATAAAGCAGTGGCCTATATCGCACACCCTGAAGGAGATCAGAGGCTTCCACGGCCTCACCGGTTATTACGGAAGGTTTATCATTTATCAAGCAATACGGGGTAATGACTCAGCTACTTAATGCTTATTAAAGAAATAATGTGCAGGTAGTTGGCAGTGGCCAAAAGAACAACAACAAGCTTTTGAGAAATTGAAGGAGGGACTAGTATCGATCCCTATTTTGGCATTACCAAACTTCTCTCATCCGTTAACAGCAGAGGCAGATGCAAATGGAAAAGGTATTGGAGCAGTTTTACAACAGGAGGGACATCTGATCGCCTTCCTCAGTAAGGCCTTAGTGTCCAAGCACCAAGGTCTCTCTAAGTGTGAAAAAGAATTCCTGGCGATCATCAAGGCAGTCAAGCACTGTCATCACTATCTAAGTGGTTGTCCCGTCAAGATTTTAACTGATCACAAGAGTTTGAACTTCTTAATGGAACAACAAATATCAACTCCTTTCTAACAAAGCTGGTTACCCAAATTAATCGACTATGATTTCGAAGTAATTTACCGAAGTGGCAAAGAGAAGGAGGTGGCAAACACATTATCCTGAATATCCAGCTATGAGTTGCTTACATTTACATTAACCCAAATGCATACAATGCTAATGGATGAAATTAAACACTGTTGGAGTAAAGACACAACCATT
Source organism: Erythroxylum baracoense (assembly GCA_025629805.1). Classification (NCBI taxonomy): domain Eukaryota; kingdom Viridiplantae; phylum Streptophyta; class Magnoliopsida; order Malpighiales; family Erythroxylaceae; genus Erythroxylum; species Erythroxylum baracoense. The sequence continues at coordinate 12,986 of JAOTAY010019970.1, forward strand.
TGGGATTTAATAAAAAAGATAGAAGCGCATGAAGTGCAATTAAGGAACTTTGAATGGAAGAAAACCTATTGAGGTGGAAAGGAAAATTGGCTCCCCTAGCTATATTATGGTCCGTTCCCGATGGTTTCAATGATCAATAACGTAGCTTACAAGGTAGAGCTTCTTAAGGACTCCAACATTCATCCTACCTTTCACGTATCATAATTAAAGAGGTCTATTTCACAGAAAATTCCATGATCGACTCAGATTCCAACAACAGTGAATCATGTAGAAAAGATACCAGAAGCGATATGGGGGAGAAAAATGATTAATAGACAAAACAGAGCGGTGACTCAAGTACTGTTTCAGTGGAAAGGGGAAGATAAGGAGAATGCGACATGGGAAACTCTATTTGATATACAGAAAAGGTTTCCAGATGTCAATTTGATAGCCAAGGGAGCTCTTGAGCGGGAAGGGGACGTTAGGGAAAATATTCGATGAAGGAAGAAATACTATGAAACGACGTCAAAGAGCATAAGAGGAAAAAGGAGGAAGACGAAATACGACGCTGAATAATCAAGCATCAGCAAATTGGAATGAGACGTGCAAAAGCATAATGGTTAATTATAACAACCTACTTAGGATTATAACAAATGTCGAAATCGTAATAGGTTCAGAGTTGATAAATAGTCGTTGTTACAAACTTGTACGTATTGAAAAATTCTAAAATGGAAAATATTAAGTCTTGATTGGTTGGCATGGATTTTTGCTTAAGAAAGTAATCTTTTTCCTAAAATTTATATTATTATGTTTGGTTCATTTTTTTGAGTAGTTAGGAAAGTAAAAACTTTCCCAATCTAGGGAAAGTAGTAGCACTTTCCTTGG
>JAOTAY010019971.1:0-13848 GCA_025629805.1 Erythroxylum baracoense
GGTTGACTATTCTATCGTCTGTGTTGACCACTTAGCGTCTGTGTTTTATCGTCTGTGGTTGACTATTCTATCGTCTGAGTTGACCACTTAGCGTCTGTGTTTTATCGTCTGTGGTTGACTATTCTATCATCTGTGTTGACCACTTAGCGTCTGTGTTTTATCGTATGTGGTTGACTATTCTATCGTCTGAGTTGACCACTTAGTGTCTGTATTTTATCATCTGTGGTTGACTATTCTATCGTCTGTGTTGACCACTTAGCATATGTGCTTTATCGTTTGTGGTAAACTATTCTATCGTCTGTGTTGACCACCTAGCATCTGTATTTCTTATCGTCTGTGGTTGACTTTTCTTCGTCTGTGTTGACCACCTATCGTCTATGTTTTGCTTTCGTCTGTCTTTTGTTTCTGTTTGTGTTTCACTTCGTTTGTCTTTGAGATTTCGTCTGCCTTTAGACACTTCATCTGTCTTCTGGCGTATCGTATGTCTTTTACTTTCATCTATGTTACGCTTTGTCTGCCTTTGTCTATCGTTTGTCTTTTGCTTCTGTCTATCTTTTGTTTCCGTTTGTGTTTCACTTCGTCTGTCTTTGAGATTTTGTCTACCTTTAGACACTTCGTCTGTCTTTTGGCGTATCGTCTGTCTTCTGCTTTCGTCTGTGTTTCACTTCCTCTGCTTTTGATATTTTGTCTGCCTTTAGCCATCGTATGTGTTTTGAAAATTCTTCTGCTTCTGTTTTGTCTACTTTTGCTTCGTCTACTTTCTGCTTATATGACCCAATTATATAAATTACACTCTCCGGTTAAACGTGAATAGTAGGCTTGAAAGTCAAAGTTTGGAGAAAAAAATCTGAAAAGACTCCTTAGGTTATGAAATTGGATTAAAATGGGTTGTTGAAGTATAAACCCTACGAACAAATGCTAGTTAAGTGAGTTTCGATATTTAATTATTTTTGTGTTGACATTGATGGAAGGATACCCGGGATTGTTATGAGCATGCCTTGTACATAATTCATTCCATATATGTGCATTAATGAACATGCATAATTGTGCAGATTGTGATATATGTTTGTATTATTTTGGTTATATATGAACAGTTGGAACGTCAGCTTCCAGACATTACCGGCACTTCCAAGCATTAGCTTCGGGAGTAACTTGTGAATAACCTAGATGGGTTCTCTCAATTATTGTTTGCTTAAGTTATGTTGTGAATGATAAATGAATATGAAATGAATGTGTTTGATTGTGGATTCCGGACAGAAGGTCTGATGAATGTGAATGAGGATTGAGATATTGAAGTGCTACTTGTATATGAATATGAAGACCTATGTGCTATATAATGTGATTGATTGTGTTACATGCATTCCATTCATGAATGCATAATCAGATAATAGAAGTTGTGACTAGAGTAGCCAATGATCAGAGCTTAAAGCTCAACGAGTGAAAATGAGCCTCGAGCTCACAAGTGTTTCAGAGCCTCAGGCTCAACGTGTAATGAGCCCTGTATCCTCATCGAATAAGAGACAGTTATTAATGAGCCCAGTATCCAAAATAGATACGGGACAGTTCAGGCACTCGGTCACAACAACGTAATCATTGGAAAAGAATCTCACGATCATTTCATATGCATTTGGTTATGTATGTTTGATTGATTGAAATGCATAATTTGCCTATGTTTAAGTGAAAATGTGAAACGTGATCAAATATGCAACAATGTGATTAAATGTTATGTGAAATGATGTGTTGCATGAATTGAGTGAACCATCGATGATGGTTACCTCATTGAGTTTACAAAACTCACCAAAATTGCAACGTTGTCTTTTCAGGACTGAGAGACGACTCTAGCTACTGAGAGGCTCTACCAGCCGTGTATATTGTGATTGGCAAGAGAAGTCATGGCTCAAAGGTCGGTCAGCTGGGATTTTGGACAGATTAGTTAGATTGTACATATTTTCCTCATTCATGTAGACTATTGTGTTAGGTTTTGATGATGTACATATGGATATTGTTAAAAGTCACAATGTAGACAATCGAGTTTTTATGAAACGAAATAAGGAAAAAGTTGGTTTTAAAATATTATGGTTTTCTTATGATGCTTTATAATGAATAATAATATGATGCCATGTGAAGTTAGTGTAGTGTTCGAACGTAGTTCTCCCTTATCGTAAGATATGTATCGGAATGACCTCTGGGTGTCCCGGTGTGTACCTTGCGGTAAGGGGGCACTACATGATATTTATGAAGACATTTAGGAATGTTAATGGGCTATACCTCTGTGTGTCTCGTCATTTATTTTTTTAAGTAAAAAACTTTCAAAATGACATTTTTTAAGTAAAAAACTTCCAAAACGACGTTGTTTTGGAAGTAATGGGCAGGCCACGACTCGAGGCCCAGTTAATCTGGGCCAAAAGCGGGCTGAGCCTGTTTTGCCATCTCTAAAGACATTGAGTTACATTTTTGTAATCCAGAATTGGTTCTTATATCACATTCTATAGGCTGATTCAAAAGCTTTTACAAGGTGACTTAGCGAGGATTAGAAGAGGAGAGGACAATCGAAGATTGAAGCAGACGATAGATGTAAAGCAGAGCATTATAGATTAATTATTAATCTACAGTGTCTATTTCGTAACCTAAGAGAAAAGTTGCCACTTGTTCATTATGTAGCCTTTGAAACGATTTCATTTTATGCTAGGTAAAATGATTCGAGCTTAAGTAGAACCTAAAATTTGAGATTTTGAGAAAAAAAAGCTCAAGCCTAATCAAATCGACCCAAACTCATTGACTTCAGATCGAGCTGAGCTGGGCTTTTTCTGCTAGTCAATGTGAATCAACTTCTCCATATTTCTATTACTACTATGCGAAGAACTAGTAACCTACAAACATACATGTCATTAATAGTATTAATTTGAATTAGTTATTAACAATGTGATGAATGCTCATACACTCATAATATTGCCTTGTTGACTCGACACTACAATATGTTCAACTATGTTAGAACAGAAAAACTTGTGAAGAGACTTCAATGATGACCTAATAAATATGACATAAATGTCATTATGAGTTTGATATATGAAGCAATACATAGTAATTAATGCAAGGTTTAGAGTAGGTTGAGTTGAGCCTTTATTCTTACAATTTTCTAGTGTTGTGGCTAGAATTGTCACATTTTTTTACATTTTTATACTTAACCCTTTCAAGTCAATTTGTTTGATTTTTTCAATTTATTAGGCTCATTTTCTCCTCTCTTTCTAGCTATTTTGGTTCTTACTGGCATGACTCTTTTGGTGGTGGGTTTATCATGTATGCATTAATAGTAGGCTAAAAAATTGCACCCCTAATAGGTTGCAACACATAGTCATATAATGCAAGAAATTTAGTCCTCTTGCAACAATCATTTACAAATTTCTCCATCCTTCGCTTTGAATGGCAACCAACACTAATAGGATGCTTATAAGGATGTCTACAAAACTCTCATGGTTGACAACTACATGATTGGTGTGTACCAATCCTTATAATATATTTGTCATCACCCTTAAACACTTTATATGCCCATCTCCATTCCAAACTATTCTCCATTACAATGCATCTTTCTTATTCTTCTCCATTTTCTTCATAATCTTTGGTACAACATTTGACTTCCAATCATGCATAAATTCTCTCCTATTTGCATGTCTTTTGATCATAATGATTCTAATGGTTTCAAGAATACTAATAAGTAGCCTATCTCTCGATGGTAAGATCCATTCCTTTAAGGTTTCACTTATATTATTGTGGTCAATTGGGTATTTTGATTCAAACAACTGGTAGCATCTTACCCACCTCTCCTTAGGATATTCAAACAATATTGATGCACATCCAGGTTTTATTTTATTTGGTCTTTTCTACTGCTCGTTGAAAAATACTTCCACAAATTCTTTCCTTTCCAATTCATATGCCAATTATGGTATATGTGTCTAACACATATCTGATGAGTGGTATTTGTTAATATCTCTTCCATAACCCTGATCAGTCCTCATAACAATAGAAAAAATTAACTTAATTATGTTAATATCAAAAAATTTATATAACAATTAAATATAAATATATGAAGTATAAAAATAGCTTTTGCATATTAGATATAAATGTAAGCCTTTCACCACTATCCAATTCCAAGTTAGAAGTCAACAGATTTATAAACTATGTCCAAGAATTGCTATTCTCTATCTCCATAACAACTAAAGCCAATGGATAAATCCATCCATCACCATCCCTCCTAACTATACTCAATAATTGGCTTTGGAATTTTGTCTTTAGAAAGCAACGATCAATACAAAAAATTGGCCTCAAATGCCTCCATCATCTTTTTATGACATCAAAGCAAATGTATAATCTTTTGAACTACACAATAAATAAATGTGAAAAAATGTATAACCTTACCATATTTGCTCTTAATGATATGCTTAAACATAATTTTGTATAACTGTAACATAGAAGTATATTCATTCCTTGCCAACTGTAACTTTATTGTTGAATTTAGATTACTAATTTTCAACTCATGTACATATTTTTGTAGCTCGACATATTCATGCACAAAATTAGTTACCCCCTCTTTTTTATCATTCTCCTATTAACTACTCTAAACATGCTTGAGTTAACAAATATATTAAGGTTTCTCTATATTCTTCATCCTTCTTTGTAGCACCCCACTCTTATAGGGCATATCCTCGAACATACCGATGATATTTGAGAACATACTCTATGAGGGTGGTGCACTAGGACAGTCAGTCAAACTCAATACAAATTTTTTAATGCATCACACGCATAAAAAACGTCATTTCAATTTTCACAATGAATCTAAATTCAAGCAACAACATTTTTTTTATTACAGCTGAAGATCGTTTTGGCTCGTTACATTCATAAATGTACTCAGTCATGAATGTCATTACACTTTACAATATACAAAAACACTATAAAATATTTGTAGAATACAGTTCAAATTACAAAAAGACTGTACACATATGCAGGTGCCAACAGATCTTGACCTCTATCCCTTATTCGATTTCAGCGGCTATATTCCAGTTTGTTTAACTGGGTATCTCCTCTGATCTTGAAAAACAACGTTGCAATTTTGATGAGTTTTACGAACTCAATGAGCTACCCATCATCGATAGCTCACTTATAGCACATAACACAATAATTCATATTCAATTCATATCACCACATAATTCACATCACTTCATTAATCAACATATTCAATCAAAGACAATTTTGATCATATAGTTCGCATTTCACATTCATAACATATCACACAACTCAATTCAATCATTCATATAATGCATATCAAATTGAATCTGCAATGCTTATGAGACTCACTTTCAATTATTACTTTGTTGTGACCGAGTGTCTTTTTCACTATCCCATATCTATTATAGATATCGGGCTCATTAATAACTGTCCCTTATCTGTTAGGGATACGTGGCTCATTATACATAATGAGCCAGAGGCTCTTACCACATTTTGAGTTTTAAGCTCTTTTTCACCGGCGAATTCAGTCACAATTACCTTTATCTTATCATGCATTTATGTAATGAAATGCATCACATTTATTCAATCAATCACTTATGCTCAATTTTCCACATTCACATTCACATTCACGTTTATCATCGGACCTTGGTCTGACATTCAACAATTACGTTGAGCATCACTTATTCTGTCAAATTCACATACAATGAGCACTGCCAATGATTTTCATGCATCAAATGCCTCGGACATTTAATGTCCAGAATTCAACACATTCACATCATATAACAGTTCAATACAGAAATTTAAACAAACAATTAATTATCGTGAGATCATTTAGGTTACTCACAGTATGCTCCAGATTAGTATTTGCTTCCATGATCCGGAAACGTCTGGGCACTGACGTTCAATCCTGTGTATCAACTTCTTGCAATACATATTGTACATACATTACTAATAGCACAATTACATAAACATTCAGTTATGCACATATGTATATGTGTAATGTATAATGCATGCTCATATTAACTATTTCGGGTATGTTTCAATTAATCACTTCTCTTGATCAATCAAACAATATCATTTGTGTATATCAAGATTGCACTTAAGTTCATAGCTGAAAGGACTTGGTTATTCTAATATCATCAATCATATATCTATCACATACATGCTCTCCAATCCTTTTTTAGCATCATAAGATCACAAAATATCCAATTTCTCATTCATTCTGACCCACTACACATTTCTCATCTTCTTTGAATCACATTAGCATTTATATGAACACCACAATCTCATTATACTCATAATTTTCTAGATTTGAACACTTGATATACAACAATCCCTCCTTAAATTATAACCTCTATCATCACTCTAAACATATTACTCATTTCATCACTTAATTCATCATCAAACTAAGTTCATTTCAAGCTTCATTCAAGCTTAGATGCATCATATGAAAGTACCTAACCATTTATTGTTTCAAACCACACATAAAAGAAGCATTTTTCACTTATAACCTATTCCCACGATCGTGGACAACTTCCCACGATCATGGGATGCATTGGCAAAAAGTTTCTGCCCTCTTTAAGCATTCCCACGATCATGGACATATTCCCACAATCATGGGATGCATTCATCCGAAAATTCCAGCCAAAATCCTTCCATTTTTCCAGCTTTTTCATCTCTTTCAAATTACTTCTAAGACCTCTTATGCTTAGTCTATTATTTCTAGCTTGTTTCCTCAACATTTCCTCTTGATTCTCACTTCCATTTTAGTTTAATATCAATTACAAAAAAATCATAATCTATGTTTGATCATATACACCAAAAACAAAATATTTACATATACACATTCATCACATTTTTCTGCACATGTTCAACTTCATTTTCACCTTCATTTCCTTTCTAAATTATCACCTTAGTTCACCTCATTTCAAGACACTACTTTAGCCCTTTCTATAACTTCAAACTCATTTTAGTTCAACTTTATAACAGTAAAAGAAGTCCAGGTTATTATACATAGAAAATAGAACATGAATATCCATTTAAAAACCAAAACTTTTGCACTTCTTTCTACACCACTTTAGGACTCATTCTATCTCTAAATCATCTCTACATCAATTTATGAATCATTAATCATCATATATACAAACAAAATACATTACATGTTCATTTCTTCACCCACATTCCAACATACATTAATCACCATTTCATGATCATTTAACCCCTAACTATCATCACACATGTTTCATTTAACAAATCATAAAGAGTAATCCTATACACTTACTTGATTAACTTCAAAGTCTTCAAATCACACTTAACCTTAGCTTCCAAACATCCTTCGATCATCTCCTTTTTAAGGTAGAATACGTTAGGCTTTCAAGTAACAAGATGGAGAAGGTAACATCTTGAAATAGCTAGTAAAAATGGTAAAAAAACTCAACGTTGAGAGGGTGAGGATATGAAGATTGTGAGTGGGTCATAAATAGAGAGAAGAAGAGATGAAGAAGAAGAGAGTATATCTTACAAATGAAAGACATTGGAGAGATGGTCATTTAATTGGATAATTCGTGAGTTATAAGCAAGGAGATTGGTTGCTTGGTGAGTGTTGTGACACATGTCATGACACTCACCACTTAATAACCAAATTAAAATGTTAATGCCTTCTTGCTTATGCTACTACATATTTCTTAGTAATCAGCCCATTTGTCTCCTAATTTCTAATCCAATTGTCTCCCAATTTTCAATGACCCTTATCGTTAAATCCTATTGTCACTTATCAATAATTTCTGCTATCATTTAACATTTAATTCTACTACGATTATCAATGATCTTGCCACTTGACATTTTTCCTAGTCTAAAATTACTCATAATTATAAGAAATTCCCCCAAATTTCACAAAAATTCTAAATCATTAATTTCAAGACATTTCATTCTCTATTCACATTATAATCACTTTAATGACAATCATTTATACCCAAAAAGTATCAAATAAGTGCATGTACAATCATTGAAATGTGTGCAAAAAAATTAATTTCATGTGTGTGTGTATGCTAATATTATGCATGGACATGAAATGCATTTTCCAACTTCTGCTTGCTATCCCTTATTTACAGAAATATAGGGTTCCAACCCTTAATATAGAAACGAGATGTTACATTCTTAGCCGTCAAGATACTAGGCTTCTCAAGTATTCTTTCCCTAAAATGTCTTATAAGGAACTTGACCGATACCAACTTAGGTTTGTTAGTAGTAAAATAACTATGCTCAAAATTGTATGTCTTCACGTTAAAGCATCATTCATTCTTGTCACAACCAACATACAACTCTCATAGGCATTCCTTAATACATTTCACTTTGATCCTATAACTTTCACTATTTTTAAACTTGACATTGTGTCATGTTTACACTGCATAATCTACAAAAAGTTCTAATTTCTTTATCTAATACAAACTCCATCTCCAATCTCCAATGTGGTGCCACATCGTATAGATTATGCCTAATACTAGTACTTGGTCTCCGTATGGTTTACCAGTCTCTTCTTTGCATGGATATTCATCGTTATCAATAAAACTACCACAATTAGTTGAGTCAATTTCAACTAGTTAGTAGTCATCAAGAATGTTAACTTATATACAACCCTCATCTTGGTCCCTGTCATGATCATCCAGGGCTTTATTAACTCCTACATAAACTCCTTCACTATCTCCTTCGTCAACTCCTTCACCAACTTCTTTAGCAACTTCCTCAACATTTTCATCATCAACTTAATCTAATATTAATACCACAACTTCTGTCTTCCTCCTTGCTACCTCTATCATCTCCTCCAGTTATAGGCAATATCTCTGGTGCAAGGAGTGAGGTGTCTCCAATTGAGTACATAAACATAAATCATTTGGTGGATTTTCATAAGGTTAATGAGCTTTAAACAACTTTGGTTTGATTCAATCAATCTCAAAAACTCACTAAATTTAAAACCAGGTATATTGTAATAGGCCTTGTAAACTTGAAGGTATCTAAACTCCTTCCCTGGCTCATATATTTGCCTATAGTTAATATAATCTAGGTATACCTTACAAAAAACACTTATTTGCCCATCAAAATATTTCAACTTTGGTTCTACTAAAAATTTTCTACCATATACTACTAAATTAGGTCATTACACACCTGTTCATAAGGAAGGGGAAAGAATTATAGTTAAATCAAAGGAAAAATGCACTTAAAGATATCCAAATCAGCAACATAAATAAAGTTATATAATATTAGAGTACTTAATTAATTTAAAAGATTGTAAATTCAAATAAAATTTAAAAAATAAAGATCATGCAAACATGAGGAGGGAAATCATGTAAAATGAATAAGAATATCATACAAAATGAGCTACGACAAGGCAAACAATTTGATTTTCATAATAAGTAAGCAAGTTACCGCATTTAATACAAGTAAACAAAGCATATGTATTAAGAAATTAAAAGTTGATGGAAGATATCTTCATTCATATTATTGGTCAATGTTGTTTATCTTCCCCATTTGTTCTTGTTCTCATTTTATGTTTTATTGGTACACCATAGTAAACTCTTTATTAACTTATCAAGAGTAATAATTTCTTTATTAATAACTATTTAAATTGTCATACTTATAAAATATAAACTTAAAAGAAAGTAGATTAGTTATCTGTTAACAACCTTTTCTAATTCATGCCTTTAAAATTACACACAAACACAAATATGAGAAGTTTTATATAAATGCACTAATCAAGTTTATGTTGAATGATTAAATAAATATTCACATTCTTAAAATACTTATTAGCAAATAATAACTCTCAATCAGTAAAGGACATTCACTAAAAGAAAATAACACATTACGAACAGAAAATTATCGACGGAAAAAATTTCGTAGTAAACTAATGACAGAAATTGATTTTTCGTTGGTAAATTTGTTGAAAAAATAATTTTTTACGACTATCAAAATTCTCGTCGGTAAACGTGCAGGGAAATTATTATTGAGATTTTTAGACGGCAATGGTTGGAGGGAAAATTATGCATCAAAATTACCGACAGAACCATATTTTCATCGGTAAATGTCAGTTTCTCCAAAAATTAAAACGATGTTGTTTGGTTTAAAACCAAACAACGTAGTTTTGAATAACCTCATAAGCCACCGAAAACCCCCCTTATTCCTTCTCTCTTTCATTTTCTCTCTTGTTCCCTACTTCATAGCCGTTGGTCCCTACTTCATAGCCGTTGGTCCCTCTTCCTCCCAAACGTTCAACGTCGATTTTTGCTTGTTTCGGTCCATCGTGCATAGTTTTTAGGTAAGTTTTCTCTTAGGTTTCCCAATGTCTCCAAAAAATTCGTTATTAGTGTTGAACGTAGGTGGGTTTTCATGGATTGTGGGTATATGAATGTGGGTGGGTGGGTTTTCATAGATTGTGGGCATTATGCATTTTTACCTAATGTTGTTGGTTTATTTGTTGTTTGAATGTGTTTTTGTTAGTAAATAATGGAAAATTGTAGTGATTTTGTTATTAGTTAGAGATGAATTCGGGTTGCCTATGAATTGTTCGATGAAATATCTCTGAGGGATGTTGGTGAGACCTGGTTAATGACTAGACTTGGTTAATGCCTTGGAATCTAAAGAAAATGCCTAGAGTAGTTACATAAGACTTGAAATGGAAAATTAACAATTATATGGAAGGATTTCATATAATAGAATGAAATTGGATAATTATATGGAAGGTGATATTTGTGAAACAATTAATAATTAAGCATTTTTATGTATTAATATAGTAGAAGTTGAATATACTTCAATATTCAATTATGTAGATAATTGCATGAGATTTCTTAGTTATCCTAATGCTTACAATTGCTTCTAAGTCTGCTTTTCATGCTACTTATTGAATAATGAATTCTTATCACAATTGATTTCATCTAATAACTTAAGAAGTGTTGATGTATGTGAAGAGTGTTGATGAATGTCAAGAGTTGGTATATATTGAAATACCTTTATGACTTTAATAATTATCTCCATATGATTGTATAATTTGTTTGTTATATTATGATATACATAGATAATGTAGACATAGATGTGGTTATTCATCATTTTAAAAGTTTACTTGAAGAAATATTTGATGAATAAAGGTATATCTATTTGTTAATAATCATGTATCTATTTAATCAATTTTGTTTGTATAATTGTGTATGATTTCTATTATGAGTTCTTTTTAAATATAAAGGAAGTGATGTAAAGTGCTGCCACATTGTATCACAATCTTCTTTTAGCTTCTTGTTAAAGTATGTTATTGGTTTTTATCTGTATCTCTAAAAACCAAATTGATATATTTGATTACTCACTCCTTTGCTAATTTAGATATACTAATAATTAAAGAAATGATAAACACTAAAATTTTCATTTGTTCAGTTGAAATGATGGTCTTTTGCTTTTCTTATGGCATAGTTGTCTTATTTTCCTTAACCTATTAATGTTTGAATATAACCTTTTGAAGAGATCATTGACAAACCTGACTCGATAGAGACAAAATAGGTTAAGGAAGCTGAAATCCTCCCATTAGTTTGATATCTTTATGAAGATTCAATACATGACTTGAAATGGAATAGTTAAGATCACGTCTATTAGGAACTATAACCTTGTTAGGTACCTAATATAAAAATTTGTAAAAGAAGATAGTGATTTAAATTTACTACTTTATAGTTTTAACATTTTGAAAATTTAGTAAAATATAGTTCATCATGTGCTCTTCCTTGCCTCAATATTGTTGAACTCATAAAGAGAAATAATTAAGTAAATTGAATTTTGTATGGCACACTTTATTGTAAACTTAACTATAAGATCCTACTTGTAATATACTTTTTAGGTGTTAAAATGTTAAAAAGGAATTTGACAATTAACATTTTATAGGTATTTCAAAAAGTATCGAATTCCTTTCCTATTGAAATGTATCAAACTTTAAGGGCCTATACGTATAAGGTATAAGAAATAGAAATGATATCCAATCATATTGACATTGTCATCCCTAGTTATAACAATTAGTTTGTATTTCCTATGAATATTTAAGTTAAAGATGAGCACAACTAAATAATAAATTATTTATAAGGTGATTTTTAGATATGTTAATGATTTAAAGAATAATCAAAAAGTTTTGAGTGCATTATTATGTGTGTGAGTGTGATATAAGCTGATAATGCATTTTAAGATCAAGAAAGATTCTAATAAGTTCTAATTAAACTATAATGTAATCTTGATAATAATTGAGTTGTATATGATTTATTGGAAAAAAAGATGTATATAAGGTTTCTCTTATCCTAGATCTATTGATTGAACTTGTATAAGGCTATGCTTATATTCTTTAATAATACAACTCTTTTAATGTATAAGGTTATTGCTTATAATACAATTCTTTATAATACAATTCAAAACTTATCAAAAACTAGCTAACTGTTTATTGTCTTTTTTGTAGGCGGTGTTTTGCGTTGAAGAACGTCGACAATTGTCCAACCTCGTCTATCACCTTTGCAATTTGCGATTATCCATCTATCAAGGTAAGTCGTTTAACTAAATAATTTATATTGTGATCGATTTTGTGCTGTTCTTTGTGACTTTACCTCTAACAATGATTAATGAGTTAAAATATAGAGTTTATCTGAAAACAAAATTACGTAATTGTGGTTATCTTGGTGTAACTAAATCTTGTATAAATATAATTAGAAATGGTTATCTTAGTTTTGTATTTTCTAGTTTAATAGATTATATGAATGTGTGTTGTTCTTTGGAATTGGTTATCTTGGTTTTGTTGTTTGGAATATTGTTATAACGACTGATGGCTAGATTTACGAATTACGTAAGTATTTACTGCATGTCAAATTAGTTTGCATAATTATGGATGATTTGAGACATAATAAATCCCTAGGATGGTATATAGGCTGGAAACCCATGATGTAGCTCTCATGAGGCTTATCGGTGAAAAATTCCATGAGCCTAAGAGTCACAGCGAGAAGTCCCTTTCTCGATTCACAAGTATAAACAATGTCATGTACCATAGTGCTTGTTTAAAATCAAACTTTGGAAATCAACTTGTACGTGATTAATTGAAACATAAAGACTTCAACTTTAATGTGATGAATTGTTCCTATTGTATTTTTTTTAAAAAAACTTTAATGTGATGAATTCAAATTTAGTATTAACATAAGAAATTCACGTATAATTGATAGGTGTGCATTAGGTTATGTTTTTCTAGGTAATTAGCATGTGTTTTCTTGCATAATTGTTGACTATTGTTGTAGTTTATGATTCATTTTGTATATTTTTGTTTAGTTTGACTTTCATTGTTGTTCTTTTATGTTTGATGTTAATTTAGGGTAAGAATTGACTATTTTGTATAGGAAGGAAGATGGAACAACTTGGAAATTGAGCTAGAAATCAAGAGGAAAAGAAAAAGGGAAGTGTTTTATGGTCGATTCCCACAATCGTGGGAATCATGCCAGTTCCCATGATTGTGGGAATTACAATCTAAAGGATTATACGGGGCTTCATCAAATTTAGGTTTTTTGGACTATAAAAGCATCATTAAGCCTCCATCTTAAAAAAGACGAAACCCTTCTGTAGAAAGACCATCTTTGGGTGTTAAAGAACACATGTTTGGAGCCTTGAGGAAGGATTGAAGTCAAGGATCATCGTCAAGATTAGGAGAAAATAGCACATTAACACCAAAATTTCTAGATTTTGGTAAAGAAGAGAGGGAGTCTTTTTATTCAATTTTCTGTCAATCTTACTTCTTCTATTCTTTGTAAAATGGTTTATTTGAATGTTGATGATGTTATGGAGACCATGTTAGGC
>JAOTAY010019972.1:0-13848 GCA_025629805.1 Erythroxylum baracoense
TTTGATTTTGTGTGTATAAATGCTTGTCTTGAATCATTGTGAATGTGGGAAAAATGTTCTGTGAATTTAATATCATGTTTGCTTTAAAAGAATTCTGCCGCTTTGATGTTAATGAAAAATAGAAAATTTAAGAACCATGAAAATATGAATATGATATGAAATACGTAAGCATTGGAAATTTGCTTGTGCAGGCAAGAGAGATACCATTATGTTGTCACATTCACGTTGACTTAAAGCCTTCTCCCAACTGCCCACTTGTGGCATATGACCTCCAAAAAATGGACTCATTTTGTTTATAATGTAAACTTTGATTTTGCCATTCTATTTTATGAGATTCTCTCGAGCCATATTGTTTATGCATTTCATTATGATTTGCTGAGCATGATATATGATTGAATGCTTTATTTTAATGTTTGAAAAATACATTATATGATTTATATGATAGCATTTTTTATTATGAGTTCTGTGAGCTAGAATTGTGGATATGTTAAAATTTTCTAGATTAAGGTGCTATATATATATATATATATATATATATATAGTGTGTGTGTGTGTGTGTGTGTGTGCTTGATTGTTTATGGCTTTTCACCGATGGCTATAAACATATTAGCCACTGAGCTTCACAGCTCACCCCCATCATTTTCCATTTCTCAGGTGCAAGAATCCACAGATCAATAGTGAACCTTGTAAAAACTTCGGCAAATCTCCAATAAATATTTCATTTGTAATTAAGTTAGTTCAGAAACTTTTGGTAGCTTTATAAACATGTCAAGCATAAGCATTCATGATTGTATTTTTGTTTTATGCTACTAATGTGGTTTTTTATATATAACTGAAGCAATGTACATACTTTGTTTTATTGAGAAATGAATGACAGTAAGAGTTAGAAGAAATATTCGTCTGTTCATATTCAAATTCCTCTTTTATTACATTGCTATATTTGTTTTTGGTTGGGAATGAGATTGATAGATGTTGAAGACTTTTGAATAGATTTTTCTGAAGTAAATTGTTTAATGGGAGTTTTGTATGTATGGTTTACATTTGATGGATTCGTGTCTTTTGATATAGGTAGTAGTTTCCATTGAAAGTAGAAAAAAATGGGATGAATGTGTTTTGAATCTTTAATAGATAAACTGTATTGATATAGACATAACTAGACAAAATTGTCTTCATAAAATTTGTATCTCTTTCTCTTAGCTTTCTAACAACATAAATTTTATAATTTTTGGACTTTGGGATTGAAAGTTATGATGTTTTGAAATAGGAGTATGCAGATGGGGGTTGCACGATCGTGCACATGCACGATTGCGACAACCCCAGTTTTTCATAGTTTTCGCGACGAACACCCACTATTCACCAAATGTCACGATCGTGCACAAGTATGACCACGACTCCTTTTGCTAACAGCCATGACTCCTACCCCTCAGGCTGTGAATTTTTTTATTTATTTTATTTTATTTGTTTGTTTGTTTGTTTATTTGTTTTTACTCCCACTAAGAAATTTAATTTTTTTAATCTTGATGATAATTATATATATATATATATATATATATACTTTTATTTAAAATTCTCCTAATTTTGGCACCTTATCATCATGAGATAAGAACCGAGACCCGGAGCCAACAATTATAGTCAGCTGCATACCCTAGTTATCACCTTTCTAAATGTGACTTGAAAAGTTGTCATACCTATTGCTTTCTTCATTCTGCTCACTTTTTGCGTTAGCGAGGCTCTTCTCCTCTTAATTAAAGCATTCCCATGCCTCATGGAATGGCTTTCCCTCCATCTAAGGGAAGGTTGCTATCTTCATCTGGAACCCAAAAATCTTTTGATGGAAATATACTTTTCTCATGAATTTATTGTACACCTCCTCCTATGCAGTCAATGAACCAAGTGGAAAGGTCATCAACTATGTCTTAGCCCGATCCTTCAATGTGTATAGAAAGCATCTCATTCTGATTTGATCTTCATTTAAGCCATCCAAAGGAAAGGTTTGTAGAGTGGTATAGAATTCCCGAATGAAGTTCAATGGATCTTCATTGGGAGCCCCATAAAAAGATGGCAGCATGTTATAGTGAATGTTCTTTAATTTATATCTTCTGGTTGCCTCTACCAAGCATATAGATGAAGTGGCAATACTAATTACTGGTCTAATATACTCCTTCATTAATAGTTACCTTTTATCCATTTCTTAATCTTCAGGCTTAGGTTCCTTGAGATTGTCTTCAAAATCCCTTTGAGGTCCTTTTATTTGATGTACGTTGCCAATAAAGGGAGAAAGTTCACTTTCCCGAGATCTCCTTCCCTGTATAAACAAAATAAAGACAACACTAAATTAGTATAAAAAACTACTAAGACAACTCAACGAAATAATATGACAAAAATGTGTGCATGAAAAGAAAAAACAATTGACAAAACAATCAAAATCAAATTAAGTACAAAAACTAAACACCTCCCTGGAAATAGCGCCAAAAACTTGTTATGCCAAAATAAGTTCTAAAAATACCTAGGCTATCCCACTTGCATGTATACGAGGTAGTTTTAGTTGATTACCCAAGGACGTCTCCTACTGAGGTGAAATTGGTCAACTTAAATTAACCTTAAACAAAAATAAAAACATATGCAATTCTATGTTGAGTTTTCATTTTGCATATCACATGCATCAAAAATAGAAAACAACAGTGGAAATATAAAACAAAGCCTAAAAATCCAAGAGCTTTCAAGTGCTATTAGATGTAACTTTAACAAAACATGAACTTAAGATGTGTTCCTTACAATCTCCTTCGTTCTTTGTTATCTTCACCTCTTCGGGTTATCGTAAACCACAATGACCAAAGGAGGACATCGCTAATGATATCCACGTGAAGAGCGAAGCATGAAATCTCTTATGAAGAATGGCTAGAGCATACACAAAGTGCTAGCTTTGTGATGTATTCTTTGAGAGAGTGTTTGTAAAGAGTAAGATAAGATGATGAATACTTCACTAAAAAAATCTCTTGTTTTCACACAACACTTACACGAAAATTGATGTTTCTTACCCCTTTTGGCCTTCCTCTAACCCCCAACATCAACGAAGTGTTAGTGGGAATTAAGTGGTTCTTAATCCCACTTAATTTAGCATGCTCTACCCCCTCTTTAAAGGGTAATTTTGTCAGCTTGCTTATTAAAAGATAATGTTGTCATCTTACCTAATAAGCAAGATTCACATGTATCATATGATTCAATATCAAATGACCTTAAACTACCACATTTGTGTAGCTTAGTCATGCATCTCTCATATCTTGGATCTCCATCCAAAACCATTTTACTTATTCTTCGTATCTTCAATGCGTGTGACCTATTAGGTTCCCAGTTATCTTGGCCACTTGAATTAACACTTAATTTAAGCACATCATAACCAGTATCTAGCAACACATTGACCCCAATTGACAAAAAAGTTAGTGGTTTGACTACAAACCCTTCCATAGACTCCTATACAATTCATCCTTTCACCATCTATACCCCATTTAGTTCAGAGTATGGTTAAAGTGTCAATTCCCACTAGACTGACTACGTCACATCTAGCCCAAGTGATTTTAGTTCTTATCCCCAAGACTCATTACTCAATTGTATATATCATTGAAGACTATCTTCATGACATTTCCGCTATGGCCAGAGATTCTTGAGTAATGACCACGACAAGAGGTCATGGGTATCATCTCTTTCTATCAGAAGTGGTGATTCTTTTATTGACTACTCAATTACCTTCGAATACCTTAAGTTGTACCCAATCACCACCTTATGAGCAACCTCTAAGAGGCAACAAGGAATGGAGTCAAAGTAGAAGATTAGTATCTAAGATATCCTTGAGCACTTTAAGTCTAAGGATATTTGCACCATTACTATGATGAAACTATCATTAACACTAGAATAGATTATCCATTTGATTGTCTCATGGCAGGTCATCCAATGTACTTACTACTCTTAGCAAACATTCACATGTTAACTCTAAACAACTCATGTTTACAACTTATGAGAACCACTATTTGATCTGATCAAGAAGTATTGTCTAATGGCAGGTCATCTATTGTACTTAATACTCTTAGCAAGCGTCCATATGTTAACTCTAAACAACTCATGCTTACAGTTTATGAGATCCACTGTTTGATCTAATCAAGAAGTATAACATGTGTTATTCTGTTAGGATTAATAATGTCTCATCTCATTAATCCAATGACTAGGGATAATTTAGATACTAACATAATTATATATGATAGGAATATCATTATCATGATTTCATCAAGATTTCCTTCATGCTATATAATGTATCAAGGACTTCATTATTTCGATTTGAGATAACTATTAATTCATAAAGAACATAAACATCAAATTAACAAAAAAAGCCTTTTTATTAATAAAAAATATGTGTATAATAAGTGCTAAAGGTGATTGCCTTTAAAGCACTTCTCTAACAACCTCCCACTTGTACTAAAGTCAATCGCCTTTCTATTTAATATCATAGTCAAGTACATCAGATTCATATCTCATTTAAGGCATCAACTTAGTCAAAGGATTAGCAATACTCTTACCAGTGGGTACTCTCTTTATCTTGACATCATTTCTACCAATGATTTCTCTCATCAAATGGTATCGCCTGAGTACATGTTTAGATTTCTGATGATACCTTGGTTTCTTTGTTTGCAGTATGGCACCATTGTTGTCACAATAAAACTGTACTAGGTCAATAATTCTAGGAACAACTCCAGGTTCCACGATGAACTTCTTGATCCAAACTGCTTCCTTTACTACTTCTGAAGCAGCAATGTATTCTGCTTTGGTTGTTAAATCTGCAGTTGTCTCTTGTTTGGAACTCTTCCAATTGACTACTCCACCATTTAGCGTGAAAATATATCCTGACTAGGATCTGGAGTCATTCCTATCAGATTAGAAATTAGCATCTGTATACCTGCTCCCAACAAGATCTCCTTCTCCATATACTAAGAATACATCCTTAGTTGTTCTCAAGTACTTAAGAATATTCTTGACAGCCACCCGATGACCCTCTACAAGATCTAACTAGTATCTACTCGTAACACTTAGGGAATATGATACATTGGGTCTCGTACATAACAAAGCATATATGATTGATCCTGTAGCTAAAGCATAAGGGATGAAATTCATGTGAGTCCTCTCATCTTGTGTCTTTGGATACATAGATTAGAGAGAGTAATACCATGCATCATAGAAAGATAACCTCTCTTGGACTACTTCATGTTAAACTTCTTTAGGATCTTGTCTATGTATGTAGACTGAGAAAGACCAAGCAACTTCTTAGATCTATCTCTATAGATTCTTATACCTAAAATATAATTTGCTTCTTCAAGGTTTTTTATGGAGAAATTCTTAGACAACCAAATCTTGACTGATTATAAAGCTGACACATCATTTCCTATTAGTCGTATGTCATCGACATACTTCATAAGGAAACAATCGCACTCCCACTAAACTTCTTATACACACAAAGTTCATCAAAATTTTGTGAGAAAACAAACTCTTTGATTGTCTCGTCAAATCAGATATTCTAACTCCTGGATGCTTGCTTTAATCCATAAATAGATTTTTGAAGCTTGAATAACTTTTCGTCATCATTAAATATGATCACTAGGTTATGTCATATACACATCCTCGATTAGGTTTCTCTTAAGGAAAGTTCTTTTCACATCTATTTGTCATATCTCATTATCAAAATAAGCAACAATGGCTAGGAGTTTCCTAATAGATTTAAGCATGGCTATCGGGCTAAATGTTTTGCCATAGTCAACTCCTTGTCTTTGACGATAGCCTTTAGCTGTAAGCCTAGCTTTATAGATAACTATATTACTCTCCATATCAATTTTCTTCTTGAAAACCCATTTACACCCTATGGGTTTTGTCCCTTTGGGTGGCTCATCCAAATCCATACTTGGTTATCATATATGGAATCCATTTCATATTTCATGGTTTGAAGCCCTTTTTTAGATTTTGAACTCTTGAGAACTTCTTCATAGGTAATGGGCTCCTCGTCTTCTATGAGCAATACGTCATTATGTTCACTTTTGAGAAATACATATCTCTCTAGAACATGACGTATCCTATTTGACCTATGAACTTCTTGTGTATCAAAAGATTGTTCTATTGTTTCATCATCATAAACAATAGTCTCGAGTTCAGGTAGTTGATCTGCATCTCTTTGAGCCTCTTGAACTTCCATAAGTTCAATTTTGCTCTCACTGTCTTCTTTTAGAAGAGACTTTTTCTCTAAAAAGACAGCATGCTTTGAAACAAACACCTTTTATTCCAAAATATTGTAAAACTGATATCTTATTGTTTCTTTAAGATATCTTACAAATAAACACTTGTCAGATTAAGCTTCTAACTTATCTAACTGAATCCACTTCATATAAGCTAGATAACCCCAAACTTTCATATGAGAAAGATAGGGTTTCTTATTAGTCCGCATCTCATATAGAGTAACGTCAACTAACTTTAAAGGGATTCTTTAACACATAAACAGTAGTCTCAAGTGCATATCCCCAAAAGGATTTTGGCAGACCTGCTAAGCCCATCATTGACCTCACCATGTCTAATAAGGTTCAATTTCTCCTTTCTGCCACACCATTATGTTACGGCATGTAAGGTGGAGTCCACTAGGATATTATCCTATTGTCTTTGAGATAACTTAGAGACTCTTAGCGTAAGTACTCACCTCTTCGATCTGATAGAAGTGTTTTAATACTTATGCCTAGTTATTTCTCTACTTCATTTCTGAATTCTTTGAACTTTTCAAAGGCCTCAGATTTGTATCCTCTTTAGATACAAATACCTATATCGTGAATAATCATCGATGAAGGTAACAAAGTATATGAAAGCACCTTTGGCATATATGGACATCGAACCACATACATCTGAATGTATTAAGTCTAACATCCTAGTAATTTGTTCATCCTTTCCCTTAAAGGGTAACTTTGTAATATTGCCTAATAAGCAAGAGTCTACATCTAAATGTATTAAGTCCAACATCCCAGTAGTTTGTTCATCCTTTCCCTTAAAAGGTAACTTTGTAATATTACCTAATAAGCAAGATTCACCTATGTCATATAATTCATAATTAAATGACCCTAAACTACCACATTTTTATAGTTTAGTCGTGCATCTCTCACTTATATGGATAAGGCAATAATGTCATAAGTAAGATGATTTCACATTATCTCGTTTTTTTATTACCATTGATATTTAAAACTATATTAGAAATATCTAATATGTATATTCCATTGCATAATGTACCCATAGCATAAAGCATTTTATTCAAACTAATAGAACAACCATTGTTACTAAAATTTAAATAGAAACCAGCTTTATTAACATTAGAAACTAAAATAATATTCTTAGTTAATACAGGTACATAAAAACAATCATCCAATTCTATTATAAGCCCACTTGGGAGTGTCAATACAAAAGTTCCTACAACTAACGCAGCAACTCTATTGCCTATATATAGGCCCGACTCTCCCTTATTGAGTTGTGTACTATTCCGAGGCCCTACATATCAGTACATATGTGTGAGTCACAACCGGTATCCAATACCTAAATGTTATTATTAGAAACAACATCAATATCAATAACAAACATACCTGACGTAGTTGGGGCATTTGATGCCTTCTTCTACTTAGGCTATGCAGTTCCTCCTCCAATGGCCATCCTTACCACAGTGGAAACATGTTCCCTTAGGGGCAGTCTCCTTAACTTTCTTCTTGGCCACACCTCTCTTAGGCCTTGTGGACTTCTTCTTCTTTTGGTTCTTCCTCCTCGAACCAAAAGAGTCCACCATCATCACAGCCTTAATGTCCTTGTGGACAGATGGCTCAACTGTTTTGAGCAAGTTGATCAGCTCAAGAATCGTTGTGGATATATGGTTCATCTAATAGTTAAGCACAAACTATGAATAACTATCAGTCAAACCAGTTAGAATTGAGACTATACTTAATTCATGATCCATCAAAAACCTAAGGAGGCCAACCTCTCAATATAGTCATTCATCTTCAGTACATAAATGTCTCCTCAACCATCGATTGGATATCAGTTCTATAATGCTTTAGAGCAAAAGGTATTTGTCTCAAAGCATGTTCCCTATTTAGAGAAAGAGTTTCCTCTAAGAGAAGATAGTGGGAGCAAAGTTTAACTTAATGAAGTTCATAATGCTCAAATAGATGCAGATCAACTTACTGATCCCGAAATTGTTGTTCATGGAGATAAGACAACAGTGGAACCTTCTGACACACAAAATGTTTGTAGGTTAAGTAGGATACGTAAGGTTCCAAATAGATATGGATTTCTAGTAAGTTAACGAAATGACATATTGCTCATAGAGGACAATAAGCCTACAATTTATGAAGAGTTCAGAATCTGAAAAATGACTTCAAGCCATAAAGTTCAAAATGGATTCCATGTTAAACCAAGTATGGACTTTGGTTGACCCATTCGAAGGGCTAAAACCTATAGGGTGCAAGTAGATTTTCAAGAAGAAAATTAACATGGATGTTAACGTGATTATCTATAAAACGAGACTAATCGCTAAAGGCCATTGTCAAAGAGAAGGAGTTGAATATGAAGAGACATTTAGCCCCGTAGCCATATTTAAATCCATTAGAATACTCCTAGCTATTGTTTCTCATTATGATTATGAGATATAATAAATGGATATGAAGATGGCTTTCCTAAATGTAAACCTAGTTGAGGATGTTTATATGATACAACCTGAGGGCTACATATCCAAAGATAAAAAAAGTTATATTGTTAGGTTCCAATCATACATCTCATACATAATATATATATCAAATATACATAGTGGAAATAAAATGGAACCTCAAAAACCAGATTTACTCATGTATATAGATATAGAAAAACAAAAAAATGAAATGTAAGATGTTTACATACCTTTCTGACGATCTCCTTCATTCTTTAATCTTCTCCGTATTAGGTTTCGAAAACCAAAACAATCAATGCAAATTGTCTCTAATGAAAATTCACACGAAGATAGAAGAATGAAACCTCACTAGGAGATGGTTAGAATTCTTTCTTTGTGCTAGCAAAGACAAGAACTCTTAAGAGAGTTAGAGAGAAAAAGTGTTTGAATAAAAAAAAGAATCTTTCTTTTTATTTTTGTGTCTTACATAAGGTACACCAAAATCATCTCAATTTTCTGCACCATTTGGCCTTCCATAACCCCTATCACTAATGGAAAGTTATGGGAAGTTAATGGTCATGAATAACATGCATTAATGGAAGTTATGGGAAGTTAATGATCATAAATAACATGCATTAATGGAAGCCAACAACACTTGTTTCTAATCCATTTCATGCAATATTTTCTAACATGATCACATCGTGATACAATCTCAAAACACTCTCTTATATCTTGAATCACCATTCAAGAAAATTTTATTCATCCTTACGATCTCCTATATGTATGACCCATTAGGTTCCTAGATTTGTTGGCCACTTGAATTAACACTTAATTCAAGTAAGTCAAGAGCAGTATCTAGCAACACGCCATGATCCTCAATTGACTAAAAAGTCAGTGGTTTGACTACGAACTCTTGCATATGCAATGTTGTCATGCAATTTGTTCTTTCACCATCTATAACCCACTTGGTTCAGAGTATGGTCAAAATGTCAACTCCCACTAAATTGACTACGTCACATCTAGTACAAGTGTTATTAGATCTTATCTTGAGGATCTTATTACTCTATGTACCATTGAAGACTCTCTTCATGACACATATTTGCTTTGACCAGAGACTCCCGAGTAATGACCCCGACAAAAGTTCGTGGGTATCATCTCCTTCTATTAAGAGTGATGAATCCTTTATTGGCTACTCAATTAGCTCTGCATAGCTCAAGTTGTACCCAATAGCACCCTATGAGTAACCCCTAAAAGCCACTGATGAATGGAGTCAATGGATACTTGCACCATTGCTGTGATGAGACTATCATTGAAACTGGAATAGAATATCCACCTGATTGTCATATAATAGGTCAATCCAATGTACTTACTACCCTTAATAAGCATCTACATGTTAACTCTAAACAACTCATATCTACAGCTTATGAGATCTACTACTTGATCTAAGCAAGGAGTATAATATGTGCTAGCATATTCAGATTAATGATATCCCATCTTATTAATCCTATAACTAGGGAAAGTTTAGATACTAACATAATTACACATGATAGGAATCTCAATATCATGATCTCATAACAATTTCCTCCATGCTATATTTTGTATCAAGGACTTCATTAAATCAATTTAATTTTAACATCAAATCCATAAGCGTATGAACATTGAAATAATGAAAAATGCCCTTATTAATCATAAAATGATTTGTACAATAAGTGCTAAAGGTGATTGCCTTTAGAGCACTTCTCTAACATATGCAAGCTTCAAAAATCCATTTATGGATTGAAGTAAGCATCTAGGAGTTGGAACATCTGACTTGATGAGACAATCAAAGAGTTTAGTTTCTCACAAAATCCTAATGAACCTGTATGTACAAGAAGGTTAGTGGGAGTGCTATCATATTCCTTATGTCATATGACATACTACTAATAGGAAGTGATGTGTCAAGTTTGCAATCAATCAAATTTTGGTTTGTCCCAGTATTTTTCCATGAAAGACCTTTGAGAAGCAACTTATATATTGGGAATAAAGATCTATAGAGATAGATCAAGGAAGTTGCTAGGTCTTTCACAGTTGACAGAAATAGATAAAGTGCTAAAGAGGTTTAGCATAAAATAGTACAATAGAGGGTTTCTTTCCATAACTCATGGGATAAAACTCTTGAAATCTATTTGTCCCTAGACGCAAGATGATAGGACTCACATAAGTATAATCCCTATGCTTCGACAATAGGATCAATCATGTATGTTATGTTATATACAAGATCTGATGTATCGTATGCTTTAAGTGTTACGAATAGATATCAATTGGATCCTAGTGAGTGTCACTAGGTGGCTGTCAAGAATATCCTAAAGTACTTGAGACAAACTAAGGATGTATTCTTGATATATTGAAATGGAGATCTCATAGTGAGCAGATATACAGATGTCAGTTTTCAATCTGACCAGAATGACTCCAAATCCCAGTCAGGTTATGTTTTCACATTGAATGGTGGACCAGTTAATTGGAAGAGTTCTAAACAAGAGATGACTGTAGATTCGATGACCAAATTAGAGTACATTGCAGCTGCAAAAGTGGCGAAAGAAGCTGTTTAGATCAAGAAGTTCATTATCGAAATTGGAGTAGTTCTGAGCATAATAGACCCAATAATGTTGTACTGTGACAACAATGGGGCTATTGCTCAAGCCAAGGAACCAAAGTCTCATTAGAGGTCCAAACATGTACTCAGGAGGTATCACCTGATCAGGGAGATAATTGATAAAGGTTATGTGAAGATAGAGAGAGTGCCCACAAATTAGAACATCATTAATCCTTTGACTAAGCCACTTCCTCAAATGAAATTTGATTTTAGTGTACTCGCCTATGGTATTAGATACAAAGGCGATTGGCTTTAGTGCAAGTGAGATATTATTAAAGTAGTGCTCTAAAGGCAATCACCTTTAGCACTTTTGTACAAACTTTATTTTGATTAATAAATCAAAAGGCAATTTTCATTAATTTGATGTTTGTTTATTGATGAATTAATGTCAATCTTAAATCGAATTAATGAAGTCCATGATACAAAGCATAAAGGAAATCATAATGAGATCATGATAATGAGATTCCTATCATGTGAAATTATGTTAGTATCTAAATTATCCCTGCTCATAGGATTATTAAGACAGGACATTATTAATTTGGATAGATTAGCACATGTTATACTCCTTGATTTGATCAAGCAGTAGATCTCATAAACTGCAAGCATGAGATGTTTAGAGTTAACATGTAGATGCTTACTAAGAGTAGTAAGTACATTAGATGACCTGCTATGAGATTATCATATGGATGATCTATGTTAATGATTAATCTCATCATAGTAATAGTGTAAATATCCTTAGACTTCAAGTATTTAAGCATATCTTGGATAGTAATCTTTTGCTTTGACATCATTCCTTGTTGCCTCAAGACGAGGTCGCTCATAAGGTGGGGATTGGGTATAACTATTGGTATTCGAAGGTAATTGGGTAGCTAATAAAGGATTCACCACTCCTGATTGAAGGAGATGATACCCACAGCCTCTTGTCAGGGTCATTACTCAGGAGTCTCTGGCCAGAGCAGTTATGTTTCATAAAGAGAGTCTTTAATGACACATAAAGTAATGAGATCCCAGGATAAGAACTAGCATCACTTGGACTAGATGTGACGTAGTCAGTCTAGTGGGAGTTGACATATAGCCCATACTCTAAACTAAGTGGGGTATAGTATGGTGAAACGATGAGTTACATGATAATTGTTTACAGAATTCGTAAGTCGGATAATTAACTATTGAAGATTTCATACGTTAATCCACTGATATTCCGGTAAATTGGCATCATAAAACCCTTCATCATTTGCTTTAATTAAGAGCTAATTCAAGTAGTATGAAACCATCCATGATTTTCTCAAATTAAGAGTTAATTCAAGTGCCTAAAATAACCAGGAACTAAGGATCACAGGCATAAAAGATCATGGCCAAAGGCTTGGCAGATGTACATAAGTGAGTTCTTCACTTATGCACAAAAAGGGGGGCTAACCAATTGTTTCACACTAAATTAAGAGGATAGGGAGTCTAGAATTGTTCTAGAGTGAGAGAGAAGTGTCTTAAGTCTTATTCATGCAATTTATGTAATTATTGCATAAATCAAATTGCATGCAACATAGTCTTTATCTTTCTCTCCATTTTAGCATCTACTTGAATTCATCTAGTTTGGTGCTCAAACCACCCTTACACATTGTTTCTTCTTCATCTTTGCATGTTCTTAGGTGATCAACGAAGGGTTTGGTGATTGAAACAACCCAAACAAAGAGAAGAATCAAGAAAGAAGGAGAATTAAAAAGGTACATGTACTGAAATTTCATGTTCATATATTGTGAGTATGCATGCTTTTAAGTTTCTGGAAGATTTGGTGATGTCATGTAGGAATTAGATTTCGACACTTCTGCTGCATTGTCATGCATATGATGCATAAATCCATGGCTTCCCCAACATAATTGAAACCCAACACACTCGACACACATTGTCATACATTTATTCCATAACACTTAGTGTTTAATGATATGAAATGCTTAATACATTCACTTTAGTTCATATTTGGTTTTAGGGATAATTCGAAAGCAAAAGAGCTAATGTGAGTCAAAAGCACAATTTAGTCATAATTTTGAGCTTCATTCACTCCTATTACAAATGTGTCATGGGTATGACACTCTTCTCACGCCTATGACGCTTGTGTCATGGGCGTGACACACTACTTCATGTCCATGACTTTGCCACCTGTCCACCTGAAGCCCTCCTTTTTAATATAACTAGACATAATGTGATGACAGAAGGCGTGAATTGTTAAGAGAAGTGTTTTGGAGTCGTAAGCTCTCTGTTTTAAAGAGAAGAAAGGGAAAGGCTTCATTCCTTTAGAGACTAACTCAATCGACACCAGTTTGGAGATGATATAAATGTCAAAGAACCCAGCTAAGCATTCTCTCCATTTTGTTTGTTTTTCTTTCTATCTTAAGGATTGATTATGTTATCCGATGTTTATTGTTTGGTTGTTATGTAAGAATGATTTAATGTAACAGCCCAGACCACCCGCTTGCAGATATTGTCCGCTTTGAGCCTCGGCCTCTCGGGCCTCGCGCTCTCA